>JAODFW021016795.1:0-17298 GCA_027575235.2 Palythoa mutuki | reverse complement strand
CTCCCATGATAAAAAAAAAACATTACTAGAGATTTGTTAAGGCGAACCGAATAACTTAACAACAGTACTGAACTTTTTTTTTTTTATGAAAAGCGTACAAGAGCAAAGCTGATACACAAACTGCAAGCCGACTTTTTATGTTTGTCCAATCGAAGAGTTAAAATGCGGCAGGAATTTTATCCTCTGTTACTCTATTTGCAACCCACGATATGTCGTTGAAGCTTGCGAAGCACTTCAGGTAAAACTAGTCCCACCTTTACCCCATCTATCGGAGTTGATAATTTGCTTTGGGTACCCTATTAAAAGACAAAGTGGGACTGAAAATTTACAACTTATTTTTATTTTGTTTTCAACAGAATTGTATACCCTTTCGTTCGATAGTTCCTGTTTTGGCGGTGAGACATTCCCGCGTGTTCACTACTTACCCTGCGGCTTGTTCTAGTTATATAGGCATTTCCGCACCTTCTTTTAAAGTCGTGACCTTAAAGCGGCATTGTTTGAAGCGCGAAAATTGTGCCAGCGGCATTTTTCGTTGATTTTTCGGTTCAAACGTGCTTGGACACAAACATCCATGCATTTTTGTTCTTATCGGACGTGAAGTTTTCCGTAAAAAGTTGTTTTTCAGTTCCGATTTTTGGAAAAATCTTGCTGCGGCAAAATAGGTGAAATATTTTCCGACCAAAGTCAAGTTTATATCTCAATGCATTTTTTTTAAAACGCCAGATGTAGCCGTTGTGTTTCCAGCGGATCACGAAGTTTTCCTGTGTTTGATATATCATGACTGAAGGAATATGAGTTGACTTTATCTCGTGTTGTAACACACACCCTCCCTGCCTTGCATGGGACGGCGGCTAAAAATGATTTTATTCAAGGTCAAGACATTGAACTTAGCTACAACTCTTACTTTTTATAATTGTAGAAAGACAGCATTTTTAAAAAGCAGTAGATGCGCATAACCTGCCATCCCCAGAATTTACAACTACAGATTTTATGTGACTTTATTTTTATTGCATAGAGAAAGATTTAAGTGCAGTTTGGAAGAGTTTCATTACCCGAGTTTGTTCTAAGAAGCAGGTATAGCCTTTTAATTTTATGAAAAACTTTAACAAAGCAAACGTTTTATGTTGTATTTTGTTTTATTTTAGTTTTAATGAGTAAAAGTACAAACATTCTCTGGTTTACGTCATCGCAAAATTTTGTCACAACGTGACTGTTTTTCTCTGTGATTTCAACATATTGTGCCTGAAGCTTTGTTTACAAGTTGATGTTAAAGCAGTAAGGCCTTTCGGAAGTTATCAAATTATGGAGAAAATATTTCTATCGTTCCGGTCATGTTTGAGTTTTAAAACCCCCGAGGGGTTTTGAAAGAGAAAAGACTGGGTTTTGCCACTCCACCCGTCTTAACCACGCCCATAACCTTTCTATCAGCGTTTCACTGTTTCAATTACCATATTTTCAGTTGTACGTTTTATCGTGATCTTAAATAGAGCACAGACATACTGTAGGTGAACTCGTACTTAACAGTGTACCAAAACTCTTGCGCTAGAACGTTGAATTCGAGTTATATTTAAGTCAATTCAAGAGACCCGTTTGAAGTTAATTGGCAAAAAAATACCCCAAAGAACAGAAGGTCAGTTTGGCAGTGTAAAATATTGCGTTTCCTATATTTTTATAATCCTATATTTTTATAGAAAACGAACCAGTTTTACCAGAAGTACAAAACCAGTCAAAAAAGTTATGCCAGGTCGCTATATAGTTATGTGAACCCTTTTTTGTGTTGACGTAATTTATTCAATGCATACACAATTTATTTATATAATTTACATACCACGATTTTGTTCCAGCAATTTTTACTCGATATCTGTGTATTGTATTCAGTACCTATTTCTTTTTATGGGCCAAATTAGCTGTTTTAAAATTTGTTTTGGCTCGTCACTTTTCCTTATTGTTTATTGTTATTACTTTTACGTTTTGTTTCGGTTCTTCTTTAAACCATATAAGTGTTTCGTTTCGTTTCAGACACAAGAAAGCGGCGAAGAAAACAAGCTTGAGTTGATGCGGCTGGCTCTCGCCCGAAATCTGGCTCGATCAATATTAAAGGAAGGCCAAGTTTAAAGGATACCGCCTCTGGTGTATACAGCTAGCAGACGTTCATCGGAACTTAATCATCTGTAATCAACCGTTGCTTCCGGAACAAGAAGATGCAGTTTGATATTGATTGAACATTTGTGTAAATACAGACTATAAAGCCCAAACTGTAGGCTTCAATACACGTGAAATAAAAGACCTTTTATAGGTGTAGCAAGTTGGCTACGAATAAAAATAGGAGAGACAGAAGGCATTTTGTTATACTCATTATTTAGACAATAAAAACAGTCTGGTATATTATAGAGGTTATGAAACTCGAAGAACATGATATTGATAACTCTTTTATACACGCGAGTTTTTGGTATCGAGCGAAGAGGTTCATTTTGTCTGTTACGAAATTTAGTCTGGATGCCAAATGCGTTCTCCCAAGAATGAACAAAACGTGGGTTTGAAGCCATGTTTCGTTACTTTAAAAACGGTAGAACTGAAAGTTTGAGCGTTGGGAAGAAAGTGACGCCACAAAATTTTACAATTACTGTTTATGCTAACGCAAAGATGCGCAAAAAATAATGTTACTTTTCATTTACTCTTAATAAAGGCGTCATGAGGATGCCGAAACGTCGAGTGATAAATTTTACTCAGTCTCTGACGTGATTTCTTGAAAGTATTTACACACATTTTTTTTATAAGAGCTATAGGAACAACAAGGCTTAAATTGGCCAAATTTAAGAACAAATTAAGAACAAACTCAAGCTAATATTCGATAACTTGAAAAACTTTTCAGTTTAACATAGCATTACAGCATGAAACAAAAGAGATGCACGATATTTCTCTTTTGTCACGAAAACATGTTTCAGACCGATACATATTGCAATGAAATTCCTCATTTACAATATCAGAGTTTTATATATCGCTTACGCCAGAATTTCCAACCGCTCAAAGATAAAAGTAAGAACAATTTGAGGCAAAGTTGCCTGTTTACAATCTTATAATATACTTTTGTAAAAATTCCGTAATTCAGCCAGTTGTTTGTAAGGGAATTCTAATAAAGCTATCTACTTAATAAACTTTAGCACAATTTTCTCTTTCTTTCAAAAAAGCTTGAACATCGGGTATGATGGTCGACAAGATACATTCGTTAGGAGTCGAAAAACAAACTATTAACATCAAACAATACGGTTCAAACCTTTGGCAAACGGTTCACCGTTTCCTTTTATTACTATCGAAGTCGATCATATTTTAACTTCGCGACGTATTAATGCAGTTTAGTCAGCATTGAGTTTAGCCGCCATATCTTTGTACACTTGGTCCCATGCCAAATCTTCTTGCCCCGCGGTCAACCTTAATAATCTTATTACGTCATCATCAAAGTTTAAACTCGGCTAAAAAATCAATAGGGTAGGAAATAAATGGGCGTTGCACCAGTATTGGCCAATCGACACATCAGATTCACGTGACAACTTTGTTTGGACTGAGCTTGTACACGGTCCTACCGCCAACTGACTTAGTTTTGGAACAGGTAAGTTTCCATATTTAGAAAACGGGGACAGATAAGTTTCCTTATATGGAAAAGAGAAGCCTGTATGCGCTTAGTCTAGAGAAGCGCACTTATTTCCCACCTTCGTAATTTTTCAGTTGAGTTTAAAACTTTTATAATGATGTAATTATTAAAGATAACTAACTGTGGCAAGAAGAGAACAAAAATTTGACATTGAAAATGGCAGAAGATAAATCAAAGCTGACTAAACAATATTAATGCGGCTTGAGGTCGTAACTTTTGGAGCTCGATAATAAAGGGAACAATGGACACATTAATAAAGGTTTGAACCTCAATTAATAGTTTCGGTTCTTCGGCTCGTAACGAATGTATCCTGCCATCCGTGGTATTATGGTGACCTTCGCGCCTTCTGTTGACTGGAAGTAGTTTTTCGCATTCACATGTGCAGTGGACTTCAATTTGTTGAGGCTTGTACAAAACAAACCATTTTGTACCTTGCACAGTTATGAAATGATGAAATGACCATAAGCTACCATTTTTTGTGGATTTCGCGACAAGATGTTTGGAACAAAGCTAAATATGTTCCCCGAACACGATAACTGCGACAAAATGCAACCGACACATTTTCTTAATATATTTTCAAATGTTCTTTTTTAATCTTCCATTGTACTAATTAAATCACAAGCGAATTTAGTTAACGTAACTGTAGATAGCATAGTCTCAAACAAGATGGTGTAGTTTCGGTACCTTGAAGGCAACCAGAATGTCGCCGAACGCTCAAGTGATGCGTCGGCCTTAAACCAATATTCAAAAAGCCGTCGCATCAAAAAGAATATTCTTGCGAAAAGTTTGCATATGATTTTTAGTAAAATGCCACATAAAATAGTATTTCTTTAAAAACCGTTTATATTTGTAAAATAATTTTGAAGCAAAATACCATACAAACACTCTTAATCTTTTTCAAAAATAAAATCAAAATTTGTGTTATGTTTAAAACAACTTCTCTCAAATCACAAAAGAGGTAACAAATAAAAACCGATTGTGTCTATATTTCGTCCATTATAAAAATGGTTTTCATCACGGCGATCTTTTGTTATATTTACAATTTATTTTTTAAAAAATAGCCGGCAGTTTTTTCGGCTGTGACGTATATATAACACTATCACGTTTCAACCTAAAAATTATCGCCTTTTTACATTTGTTTCTATACTATAGAAAGTGAATTTAGTGAGTTTCTACAGCTGCCATTTGACGATAAAATGCGGAAAACTTCGCTTCAAAACAAGGAAGATAGTTTCGCCTTGTAAAAGTTTTATTTTCGACTTTTAATTTTTATTGTATTTGACTACAAAGTTTCTTTTCCCCACCCTGCCTGGCTTTATTCTTCTTCTTTTTGGAAGAAATGTAAAATAGATGATCCAGTTGTTAAAAAGAGACCAATTAATTACCCCCAGTTTATGAAGCGTGGTATAAACTGCGTAACTTAAAAACAACTCGTCCAAAACTCGCGAAATAATAGATAGTTTGCCCGCCTTTCTCTTCTTCTTTAGCTGCGTGTAACATTATCTCTCTTGTTTCACGTTACAGATGAATTTAAGAGTGAAATATCAGAAGAAATTGTGTGCCTGTTAACGAAGGCAAACTGATTTGAGAATGAGTAGTTGATTTGCGGTCTCATAAAATCTAAATGGGCTTATGATTGCCATCTTATCGAGTTACTAAAAAGCCGCGTCGCTTTTTAATAGAAATTCACAGACTGTGTTCCATAGAATCGCATTACATACTTAAGTGCGTCCACGTAATTTATTTATTATCTACAAGTAGAAACGCCGCGGCGAGGTGGAGAAAGTTTGACCAAACACCTGTCTCCACTTCGCAGCTTTCAATTTACTCTCTATTGACTGAATATTTTTATTTCCATTGCTTCTAATTTCTTTTTCAATCTTAATTTAGGGAGCGTGTTATCTTTCCAGTTTATGGATTCGAAAACATCAACTTATGTTAACACGATTTCGGTATAATTTTCGTTCGATCATTTTAAGGTAAAGTTTTTCTTTTGCCCTGAATCGGAGGTTTTGTAATTTTTACCTTCCTGTCGTGTTTGTGAGAATACAAGAGTTCTTTGAGTTTTATCTGAATATTAGCAGAATATTTTAATAATTAGTACACACTGAGTTCGTTTTTCTTTTGTATTCTTAAGAACTGCTTGTCAATAACATTTAATGTAACCAGCGGACAGTACATTGAATATTTAGCTATATCACTAACTAGATATGACGGACGATCGCGAAATTTCTTGTAGAAAAAAGTCTTAAGACCAGCTTCTTTTAATGTGAATTTTATTTTTAAAACTTGAAACTTTTTCCTACATCAAGCGTTTGTTCATTTTTTACAGCGAATGGATTTCAACAGATTTTTGATTCAATCAAAGTGAACTCCGTTACAAGAAAAAAAAACATTTTGAAGCCGATTCTAACTCAGTTTTCGTTCCGGGAAAAAAGAGTGAAAGGAAATGTTAAACTCGCTGATATAAACATTGTGTTCAAATCAGGCAATTAGTTTATGGAGCTAATTTTAATCTTCGCGTTTATTTCTTGAAAGCTTTAGAAAATTTCGGGACCTGCTGCGCCGGTATCTTTTCTTATGTGGTAATCCCATTTATCTGTCCAATCACTTGATTATCAAAAATGCCGACCAAAGCCGAAAAGCTCGTAGTTTAGGTAAAAACCGAACACTAGATGCCGCGACTTTACTTAGCAATTGTCTTTTACCGCTAGCAAATCGATTTGATGATTTTATTCATGTTTTAATGTTTTTATTCATCGTTTTTTAAAACGATTATATTTCCGACGAAAATTAATGGGACTCGATTCGTCTTTGCGCTTAGCCTTAGGTAAAGATGAACTCACTTCGCACGCAAATTGAAAACAATATATTTTTTGTTTGATGTTATAAAAAATTTTAGTTGTTAAACGTTTACTTTCGGATAGAACACTCCATGTCTTGTAGTAAAGCGATTAACAACAAATTACTTTTTAAGACAAGTCTAAAGTTGTAATTGTTATCGGAGCAGGTGCCCAGTTCATGAGCGCAAATTTCTTAAACGCTCCGCTCGCCAACTACTTACAAACGAAAGTTGTAAAAACCATGTTGGAACACCTAAAAAATATTTTCAGCTCTTTGTGCTTTATTCAAAAGAACCTTTCCACACAATACTGAAGTACAAAAACTCCAAAATATTTTTATTTTGATAGAATAATTTTTATCAGCAACATAACATTTTAAATCGCGAAGTTTGGCGGTTTGAACACGACCTGAAGTAGGTTTTTTCACCTGTTTGTATCTTCGACAGTTTAACACTGTAGTTTGGCATATATAAACTTCGCTATCGTATTCAAAACCTTTTGTTTAACTCTCCCAAATTGTGAATATACATTCCACAAACCTTAACAACTTCTTTTATCGCCTTCCTAAGCTATTCTGCCAAAAAATGAAATATTTTAAAAACTCAATTTCATGTGTATCTATAGTTTCGATCAAACTGAAAACTTGACAAAAGGTTGTTTTAAGTAAACTTATTTCACAGACAAAGTACATGTTTGTAATAATACTACTCACACACTTTCATACCACGACTCAAACACGAATTTAATTTCAATCAAAATGGCAAGTTTCTTTTGTAAGTCTTAATCGGTACGTGCGACTTCCAGGTTTTTTATTTTAATTTCATGTTGTGCGGTTGAACGCATTTTTTTTCAGAATATGGATGCGTCCGTTCAGGAGACGGTTTTGCCAATAGCTGCAATTAGGGAATAGTCCAGTTTTTTTTATCTATTGTTATTTTAACACAGTACCGGCTCTATTGATGTTCCGAAAGACTAAAATCATTAATAAATAAAATTTTAAAAAAACTTGCAGAGCAAGACATAATTATTGTCAAGTCTTGAGTCGTTTCGTAAATTTGCAAAGTGCACGACAAAAATAATGTGTTTGCACTTCTGATGTAATGCGTTGAATCCTCGAGGCCTCCCTACCGCGATAAAAACTTGAATTCAATAAGTTGTTTTTCTTAAACACTGCAGTAAGCATAAATTTTATTTTAAAGATTCGGGACGGACCCTTTGGAGATCGGAAAGCTGATATTTGCCTGTCCCAGAAAGAAAAAGAGCAACCAAATGCTGTTGATGTTTCCGAGGTTAAATAAAGGTCAGATCATTGAACTCTTCCTTCGGGACGGCGGCGCGATGAAAATTCTTTTCTGATTATGGTTTCAGGGCAGCAATCTTCATCAGTTATCTTTAAACAAGACTAGTTTTGTTTTGAACATAAAAATTGAGTTTTCCACTTAACACATGCGGTCTTCACATTAACTGCCTCAGCATGGGGTACAATTACTTTAAGTTTTATACAAAAGATGTTTTCACGGAGTTTCCTCAACTATCGAAAAAATTAAAGAAAACACAGAGTTATGATAAATCTGCAAGAATATTCAGTTTGTATTAAGATCAGTCTTACATAGCTTACACTTAGGAACGACTGGCTCGGTAAACCATCCGAAAAACAAATAGTCCAAAACTATTTTTAAAATGTTCCCACGTATTAAGATTTCATTATTTCAAAACCGAGCAATTGTGCCAAAGCTACGAAGAAGAAGATCTTAATAAGCATAAAAAGTTTCTTTGAAAGAACGTAGTGTCTGTAAACTCTTCTCTTAATTTTAGTCAAGCAACGGCGGTTTCTATCGCGAAAGTTTGAAATGTTGTCTAGCTGGAAAGTGAAAATTAAAGTTTTGTCTACATTTTATGTTACTTCTTGACTCAAGTGTACCGGAAAACTAGTTTTGTATTTACTAATCTTAGATGGGAAAAAATACGATTTTGTACTTCTTCGCACTCTGGTGAATCAAAAGCACGGGTCTGTTTTGATATTAACGTATTCTGTCGGCATTTCTTGTGAAACTAAAAGAGGAAGATGATCGTTGGCACTTTGCATAATTCTGATTATTTTCATTCATCGTTAATATTAATTATGTATTTTCTATATTCTTATTTAAAATATGTTTCAGCTAGGACTTTTTGATGGGTCATGCACTTGAGTTTTGGGTCAGCACCAAGTATCTCGGCCTTTACTATCGTAAGTATGAAAAAAATTTTATTCCTTTTTTATACTTGAATTAGAATAATTTTTTCCAGTTTTATAGATTTTGTTCGCCGGATATTCTGAGTTTTTGACATTGAATAAATTTGTTTCATCGTTTTAGAAAAAACAAGTTGTTTTAGAGCAAAGTTGAAAGACACCATTATACTTGTTGTTTAGACCGAACAGAATTAATGTCTTAAACCACTTTGCAGCCAGTTCCTTTATATCCTTATCTTAAATGACGTGAAAAAAATCACAAAATATACGTAGTACTGGTTTATTGAAGTATTCTAAAGATTAAGAGTAGAGTTGTGCAACCGTTAGTCATATAGTTTGCACAACAATACAAAGCTGAAACAGATAATTTTTGTTTGAAGCTAAGAAAAAAGAAAACCAATTCTTATCAAACATACATTTTTCGCCTTTCATACGTTCCGTTTCTTTGAGATTCTGATCTTTATCATGTACTAAAAAAAAATAAAGAAATAATCAGTCATCATAATAAATAGATGTTGTAAGGTTTTTCAAAAGTATTTTCTCTTTCTAACTATTACAATATATATGTAAACTAGAAAGCCGAAAGCGGTTTCTTTTAATTTTCGATCGTAGAGGGTGATGACTTTATGGATCGCGAAGGGGTCGCACGCGCACAAACTGTTTCATAACTCTTTCAATACAACACCGCCCTAATAAATTTCACAAGGAGTATCAACAAAATATCTCATTGTTCAGTGGTGGGATATTTTAACATTTTCCTGGTCTTATCATCTAATTTGTCTTCTCATCTAATTTATCAATGTCTGTTTCAAGAAACAAAAATGTCAGAATTGCATTCCGATAAAATCTTTATAGGATCTTTGTCTTTTTGATAAATTTAATAGCCAGATAACTGCTCGGAAACTGATGTGTTAACACACTTGAATATGTGGTTTCGAAAGTGATTTTAAGAATAAAGGAGATTTTGGCAAAGGTTCTTGTCCACAAGCCGATAACTTTGAGTGTTTAAAACTATTTTGCATATCTAAGACTAAGAACCGACATTAGTGGCAAAAGATAAACAAAACTTTTTATAAAGTTTAAAAGAACACCATACACTTTATCGGACGCACGCGTACTTGCAAAAAGACAACAAAATATTCTGTTGCTAACAAGAATTGGCTCTCAAATCCAGTTCTTATTGAATCAAAGATGAAAACTAACGCTGTCTTGAGTTGAGGATTATTTTAAACAATAACGGTCTTACTGCATGAAGGGCTGATCTATTCATAGCCATGGATGCTTACAATTCTTAATTGGATGTTAGCAGCTAAGACCAAACAATAAATACATCAATTTTCTCCTGTTTTTAATATCTGAAATTAAAATCACCGGATTCTGCCTAACGTTATGTATGACATATTTGTTTTTCTTTCGGTTTTCTTGAATTTTTTTTTTAAGCTGATGCAACTTTTTCTATAAAAAATCTGCATTCGAACAAATAATTCAACATTCGATATCTTATTTCATTCACGTTCGCTTTTATCTAAGCGATCCAATGATCTTGGGGTATGAAGAAACTGTTATGATGAATAATGGTATCGATGATACGATGCGGAAAATATGGCTCGGGAATAACAAAGAATGTTAGAAACAAAAAAGAATGTTAAAACAATAAAGTGTGATCAGTAAAGAGAAAAGCTAAAGATATCATTGTGTTGTTAGGCCAGAGAGAAATTCGCCCAGGAAAAGTCTATGTTTGCATAAAACTCTGCAAACAAAACTTTGTCTTTATAACGTAGCCCCGCCGTATCTTTGCGCAAAACTAAAAATAAAATTAATTTTAATTTGTATGTGCGTAATGTAAGCGCGAAATCATTTTCGTCCTGTCCTATTTTAAAACTGACACAAAAAACCTTCTAACATCAACACCCACACTTTAAAAATAGTAAACTCTTTTAATACATCAAGAACACGAAGTAACATAAACATCGTTGTTTATAAATATTGGTTTAGCGCGAGTGGCCGCGAAAACCGACAGACACGAGGCGCTGGCAATTTCTGGTTTCCAATGTTTTCAGTTTTGGAGTAGCGACTTGACGGAAATAACCCGCTGTTTAATATTATCACTTGTGTGTGAAGTAGGCGCAAACCGCGGAAGTAGCCGAGTTAGAACAAACTGTTTATCAAGTGTAACTTGCATCTAAACTATCGATGTTAAGTATGCTGACGAAATTCATCCTTTGTCGACCGGCGACAAAGTCTGATGTCTTGATATTTGTTTTCAGATTAAAGCTCCCGCTATAATTAAGAAAAGCTTATCCACATTTGTTTCTTTTAAAAGAAACAATCTGTTGACGCTAGAAACAGGTTATTAAAATTGTTCCAAGAACTTTTCCTGTATGTATGGTCAGTTGTGTATGTTTAATACAGGTAGTTAGATAGATTCCCAATCTGCCGCGCTCAACAAGCAAGTCGCACTGCTAAAAAAACGCGTGTAAGTAAAACTTATAAAAAAGCGTTTCTTTTTCTTATACTTGATAATCTTATTTATTTTGTTCTTGATACTTCTGTAGAATGTAGATTATAAATATACATTTCATTTACAAATCACATTAGCCACCTAGATGTTGATTTGCCACGAGGAAGTAAACAGCTAGAATTAGAAAACGCACTGCTTTCGCTTTTTTGCTGATGCATAAACTCAGAGACAACCGAGAAAAGAAACGTTCCTTAAATATAAAAGATCTTTAAATCTTTGACTCCATGAAAACATAGATAGTTCCACAAGGTTTAAAACTTTCTATTTCTTAAAATTCAATTGTTTCTGATATATTTGAGAACGTATTTTAACACTCTACATATTACATGTAAAATGTTAATACTGTGCGCTTTGTTTAATTTTTATCAAAGTAACAATTTGATACTGATTCAGTGATTGGTTTCTGGAAGCGAAATTTTTTTTAATTTCGAGTGACTTCAAACGAACTGTGTGACATACAAGTTATTGAGAAGACAGTTCATAAGACTCAAAAACAATGAAACTC
Source organism: Palythoa mutuki (assembly GCA_027575235.2). Classification (NCBI taxonomy): domain Eukaryota; kingdom Metazoa; phylum Cnidaria; class Anthozoa; order Zoantharia; family Sphenopidae; genus Palythoa; species Palythoa mutuki. The sequence goes on along the minus strand of JAODFW021016795.1, from coordinate 5,550 downwards.
TCCCTTACCTAATTTCGAAAGGAAAAGATTAATTTGACAGTAACTCACCATACTCGCCTTAAAAACAATATTACAGATACCAGTTGAAATGAATCGTAGATCGACCAACTTTTGCTCTTTGTTTCCGGTTTGCGAGAGCTGTCTTCCGGTGTATTGTGAAGTGCGGTTCCTTTAAACAGAACTTTCGATCTTTTTTTAAAAATGATTATGCTAAAGTTAAGAAAAAGATCCGAAAACAACCGAATTTAACTTCCAAACAGTTTCGCGAGAATTTTTTTTCGCGTCGCAAATTAGAATATTGAAAGCGGGTTTTTTTTAAGGTGCTGAAACAGGAAACCGAAAAAACTCAACTCAACTCAATTTTATTATTGTCAATAAAATAGCAGCAGTATCATCTGCAATAATTTGCTTCCTATAGCACTCACATGTGTTTTTTCTGTACCTTTCTATAAAAAACGAGAATATTTTGTCAAACGGAAATTCTGGACTGATAATCGCAATGAAAGGGCCGCTCCCGACTGTAAACCGGACAGGTAAATTGTGATGCGTAACAAAAAGATGAGCTAATCGCTTTTACTTATCACAAATTTGTTTTCTGAACACTCTTTTGGCTTGGTACTCAAAAATTCATGAAAATAGCACCAGAAATCTCTCTAGTTTACTAAAAAGGTATACAGAGTACATGGCACTGACAGATATCAACAGCCATTAAACTTTAAAGCAAATGCACATTTGGCAGGTTTTGACTTAAATTAGAGGTATCGACAGAGTCATTATATTTGCACCGCGGATTCTCGTTGCACATTTCACTTTCAGTTTTTGAATCCGGTCGCCTTTTGTTGTAATAAACAAGCAACTCGAACGGTAGATTACCAATAAAATAAAAATAAGTTTGCTTTTTGCTGTTGAAAACAGTTTGATTTTCTTCGATGTTCTCCTTACAATTTCTCAACATGAAACTAGAACCAACAGCGTTCGACTTCCTTGGGAGGCGCGGAGAAGCATAACTTTTTCTCATCAAAGCTGACCGGCTCACATAAAAGGAACCGCTTCCCCAGTAAAAACGTGATTCTAAAATATTAACATGCGGCTTGCTGAGTCTTGCAAACCACCTAATCTTGATAAGTGATTGTCATTTGTAAACGGTTTAGCTTCACAATTCGTTCAAACTTGAGCAATGTTTATGTAACCCTTGCAAAATAATCTTCTTTTTGCTTCCAAATGACCGTGGTAAACATTCTCCTGTAAAACAAAACGAACGCAAGTCTGAATAATTAGTGAAACCCGAAGAGCGTGTAATGTTATGGCTCTTTAAACTCAATTTCAACTAAGCCACAGTGCAAAGCTACCGACAGGCTGTGTTTTATATGCTTCAAAGACATGAAAAATATTACGGCGTAATATAGCCAATAAGTTGTTAAGTGAATTGCACACAGCGGCCACTTCATCAAATAAAAAATTTCATTAACAGATAGTTTGAATAATAATATGCTTGGAAATCGACCGCTTGAGTCAAGTGAAATGATGCAAGCATTTTCGGCGACATGGCAAAAGCTTAATGGCGGGAGAAAGCGGTCCGAAAACACATCAATTTGGCTATAATATACTCTTGCATAGAATCATTTCAAAGCTATGAAGCGAATGCTGATTAGAATATAACAAACAAATTTCCCCGCCAACAAAACAATAATCACACAAGACTTGTCAATTTTGATTGACACGGATACCCTTTGGTTTTGCCGCTTCTGGCCTTCAAATTCGTAATGAGAGTCACTGAATCGTTCTTGCGGAGAGGTCGTTTCTCCCGCACTTAAACCGTATTTTTCAACAATCAAACTCACTTAAGTTTTGAAGTCCGCGGAGAATAATAGAAAAAAAGTTTAGGTTTTTAACACAAAGGAAAAAAAACTCTTTCTTCGCTTTGATTCTGCCTTAGTTCATGGGCATTACTGTCGGAAAACGGTTCAACAGCTGCACTTAATTAAATGCCCGTCAACATGTGTGATTTTGGCAACAAGCACGTGTTATAGAGGGTAGACTTGCGCTCTGTCTTGTGATTGGTGCGGCTTGCGCACTCGCTGTGACGTCTGCTCTCTAGGGATTGATCAGCCAAACGCCGCCTCTCATAGCGGCTTCTTTTGAAGTGGGAAATGGAACTGCCGCACTTCAAAACACTTCCAAGACAAATGCGGAGCGTCTTTGAACAGTTTACAAGTTTTCTCCCGCAAGAAGCCGTTTCGAAGTTTTAGTTGCTTAGAGTCAGCAAAACATCGCATACTGTGTATGGATCGAATCTTTATGGAAAGTCCCAGTCGAAAGACATTTTGAGAGGCCCATCGAAGCGTCGCAATTGATATATGTGTGTTTGAATATTTGCTTTGAGGCAAAGGGTCGGTGTTTTTGATCTTTCTGCGAGGCATTTCTTCTGTAACTGAAGATTGAACGAAACAACTGCCGCGCATTTTGTAACTTGCTTCTTTCTGGATGCATTCAAATGTTATCGAAGAATCACTGCGATGGAAAATGAGCAAAGGAGCTCGATTGACCCGCACAAGTTGAGTTTAGCACTAATTCACCAACAACAGAAATCTACACGTGAAATTGACTCGTCGGCGAGTAGTGAGTTTCCAATGAATATGAGGCCGGCCCCAGCCGGATCTGAAGATTCAGCAGAAACTCTACTTGCCAAAGAACAGTCAGCATTTTCCAATAAACCCGAACATTTTCATGGACCAAGTTTAACACCTCGACGGTTGATGAATAAGCAGTTGATAAATTCTCATGCTTTTGCACACGGTTCAGATGAAGATAAGCTTGCCCCACTTGGATTTGAACCTGAAGGAATTGAGACGTGCACTCCGCCAGTAGAACGCTGGTCGTCAGATTTGCTGGATACATTGAACACTGCTGAGGGTTTTAAGTTGTTTTATAATTATTTGCAGGGCAAAAACTGTCAAATTCTTTTGGAATTCTGGAACGATTGCGAGGAGTACAAGCGAATGGCACCTACATCACCTCAAGCTCGCTCTGCCGCAGCCAAAGCGATTTTGCAGAAGTATTATCAGTCTAAAAATTATCCATTACTAGAAATAAGGGACGCTACTAGAAGTAAGATTTCTCAGCAAATGAACGATTCTGTGGTTGACTGCCACCTTTTTGATGAAGCTCTATCAATGGCTCTCTCTAACATGAAAAACAATTACTACCCGTCATTTTTGGCCGGCTTCGATTCGCCTAAAGGACTCTATGATCGCCATTGTGTCGGAAAATTTCATTCGAGTTATCTGCCTCCTTTACTGGAAGAAAAAGAACTTGGTTTAGGGGATATTGAGGAAGATAATTTTGAACAAAAAAGTACACGGCAAACAGGAATTGGTGGAAAAACAGGAGTTCAGCTCAGTCGCGCGCGGTGAGTAGCTACTACTGAGATTACACAAGAATATTTGTAGATTTTGACAAATCTCTTCAACTTTCACTACAGTTTAAAACTTTAATCTAAAAATATCCTTGAGTTAGCTGAGAAATAATACCGTCGAAAATACACATTGTTTTTGAACAGCGTAAAGCAGTACACTTTCTCGTTTAGCATTTGTTTTGCTCCACTGGTTGTCAGTGCATGTAGTTGATTTATCAATGATGAATTTAAGATGCGAGAACAAGTTTACATTCTGATATCGGCGATCACTTATTTATAGCTCCTGTACTTGTTGAGAATTGTTGAAGAGCCTAATTCATATTGAAGTTTGTCAACTTGTTTCCAAACCATTTGAAATGTAAATTAGCGGTAGTTTGTATGTTAGTGGACGAATTAATTGACCTTCTTTTTAATTTTCGGAGCATATAAGATCTTTATTATCGGAAGTATTGCTAGCTGATTAAATTGTTAAAAAGTTCGGTGCGAGGAATTGACGTGGGAGTTAGAGAGACGACTTTCTCGGGTTCCGAAATATGTTACTTTTCGGCGATTATGGATAAGTTGTTTGACCCCCGGATAAATTTAGAACTCAAGAGTTGATTGTCATATTCAACTCAAATCTCTGTTTTTACTACTGGAACTTACGCGATTGTTTAGTTAAGTCTGAAAAAGAAAACAGACTCTCGCTGTGAAATCCCAGCCCGTGGAGTATCGCAACATCAGTTTTGCGAGATTCGGTTACTCGCTTGGATTTTTGTACCCAAAATCTTAAAACTCTACCTTGCCGTTGTTTTGTTATTTCCGTGAAACAAGTCGGAGATTACATTCAAGGTATTATTATGTTATTTTGTGAAGGCCAGACAAAAATAGTCTACTTGTAATACTACTCATTCGGAGAATTGGTACTTGGAATATAGAGAGGGTGTGAATGTCGCTATAGGTCGTTTGGATTTGAGATACTTGATGTATTGGTATCACATAAATGAAAACAAGCTGAATTATTGTGTGGAATCCCCGCTTCGATATACGAATAATTTAAATATGAAACTGAGTAAAAAACAACACGTAAAGATTCTTCTTCATTTGAGAATATTTGTGTCGGCAGCTACACAAAATTCTAAATCGGATTTGTTCCATGATATAAAATGTGTCAAGAAAAATAAACGATTTGCTCCAAAACAAACAAATAGTTGAAATCACAGAGCTGTCTTGAAACATATGTAATACAAATCTACTGATATTTGACAAGCTTTTCTTTGCAGAGGCAAAATATTGTTTTAATTGCCTTGTGCAAACCTATTGCAGTGCATTGCTATCATATTAGGTTTTGTAAAAGAAAACTATCTGAGATGGCATCTGAAGAGCAAAGGGCAGCTCGTTCATTGGTTCATTGAGGATAATTAACACCATGTAATGAAAGATGTTGATACACTCCATTCTCAAGATGATAGTGTAAAGTCAAACTATGGGTGACCATGAAGCTATCTAATTCCTTGTTCATAGTATCATGCTGGTAGATCTACCAATAGTTATGTTTTGATCACACACAGACTCCTTTAACTCTTTCTGTGCGGTGAATGGAGATTATGACCTGCAGATTTATAAACATATATTATAATTCTGTAGCTTAACTATGAAATCAATTAAATAATCATATTTTAAATGGTAGAAAGGGGTCTGATATAGTTCAGAAAAGCTCTCCATGTTAATCAGACTTTTGTGGTTTTAAAGGTCAGGGGTAGTGCTTCAAATTTTAAATTATTTAGATAGGGTTGCAGTGTCGTTTATTATTATAACAGATGTATTTCCCATGAGACATTATTTAAACTGCAAAGAAAACTGTGATTGAAAAAAGTCTGTGAGAATTGACCTTTTTGATTTTTTTTTATTTCCTTTCCAAGTCATTTTTTTAGTAAGCACAGCTTGTATTTCCTTCTTAATTTGAAAAATTTAATTATGCTACTTGACATCCTCTTCAACTCAATGTTGCTCTTTTATCTTCCATTTTATCTACCATTTCAAACTCTATCACAGATTATTGTTTGTATGACACTATAAAAACACTTGAGATTAAGTGAAGTTTGATCCCAAAAGCTAGAAAAACTGTGTAGTAAGGTCTGCAATCTCCATTGCAT
>JAODFW021015917.1:0-10000 GCA_027575235.2 Palythoa mutuki | reverse complement strand
GGTTAAAGGGATGACTCAAATACTGTTGAGAAGACAGAGGGTTCATCCTTATTTTTTTTTAAAAAACAAGACATCTTGAATTCCGCCTGCTCCTCCCATCTTACAAAGCCTGAACGGTACCTAAATTAAGATCTCAAAACAGCAAGTTTTCCGTAAAAAATCCAACCCACGCGGTTTTACGAGCCTCAACTTATCCGCTATTTATTTGCTATTGAATGTTAAAAATAATATCCGGAAGTCCCAACTCAGCGTTACGTTATGCGACAGGTCTGCTGTCTAGTAAAGTAATGGGTTTTGTTGTTGTTTTAAATCAGCCCAAATGAGTCTTGAAAAAGCCCATAATTCCGTTGGCACTGCGATTATGTCAAAATACTAGATGAATATTCCATCGCTCAAAATGTAGAAAATTTTTAGTTCCCTCGTTTCTTTTTGGCGTGCTACATTTGAAACCTAAAACAGGTTAACAGAGAGCTAGGAACATGGGATTTTATCCTTAGAGGGAAGTGTTTTCACTTCATGATCTTTTTTAGTGAGTAACTTGACGTGTATTAACGTTTTCCTATCTTTTTCTATATAATTTGCTAAAGTTTTTGAAGAAAAGATAATTTACAGAAAATCGCATGGAAAGACTGCTATCTAAATAACGTTAATAGAGTAGACTGGTTGTGAAACTAAGCAAACAACAAAGGGATAGGCCATTTCCGAGTTACGCTTCAATGCGCATGCTAACAAACAAGGCCATAAAGTCGAGGCCAACTTCTGATACATTTACTGTACTTAGCCTCGACTTGATGGAGCTTAATTTGAAAATGGGCTATTACAACGCTGCTTTATTTTATGTTGTGTCCACTATCATTGTTAAACTTATGATCTTGCTCAAGGCCTTTATAGTGAAGCTTGTTAGTCAATTCAGGCCGTTTCCTCATTTACAATCCAAAGTCTTTTGTAATGTGTACACTCTCAACGTCATATTTCAATAGGGAGAGAGAGAACCAAAATCATATAAAAAAATTCATCGTATTTCATAACCAGTTGAATCTACTAACTATGATATTAATTAATCAAAATTATCGTGGTGATATGGCGTGCATATGGCCGTGATCCACAGGCATACCGGGTGGAATATAAGATCCAGGCTGGTTACCACAGTAGTACGGAGGTGTTGCCATGAAACTCGGTGGGGTCCCTGTGGTTATAACTCGTGAGTTATTGAGAACATGTGACGGTGTTGGGAAGCTTGGGATTGATGTGATTACGTCACGGCTTGAACTCCAGATGCCTCCACTGCAACTCGAGTACCGGCAGGGGGAGGGAAGTGACTGGCTTTGCTCCTTTGTTGACGAAGGTTTGAGTTTTGGTTTTTGTTTGGTTGTGTCTCCTTTCGCAAGTTGCCTACTTTTGGCTCTTCTGTTTTTAAACCACACCTGTTGAGTATGGGCAAATTATCTACTTTCAATCTTTATGGCAGGTTTATCGGGGAGATATCCAGGAATCTCTTTAACACATTCCTTGTTACATATCGGATTTCATAAACAAACCTGTTGATGGCTAATTGGCTAAATAAGCTAGAACGGGCTGCAACGTCCTTAAAGAAGGATAAACGTTGTATTTTCCACAAATATTGACACAAAGACACCACTGTTGAGAGATTTGTTTTAATTTGTTTTGTTTTCGCATACCGGAAGTGCAGGTGGATGGATTTTGTCAAACCTCGTCTGCCTTTTTTTAGCTTTGAGCCAATGGATTGTTAGAGTAGTAAAGTTCAGGCTTAGTGCTAAATAGTCAGGCTCACAAGCGCATTTTATATCACCCTACGATAAATAAGCAGTTCCATATCCATGCATACACAACTGTTATCAACAACTCCGACACATTAAACTGGTGGTTGTCTTTGGTGCTTAATAGTTTTCTCTTGAGTAAGCAATAAAATATTGCGTGCCTGAGAACTGATCTAATGTTAGTTTCTGAATATTTCGTGCTTGGCTACGTCTTGTAAGGATGACCTCTACTTTTAACAGCAGGCATAAAAACCACAAAGACAACAAGAATTTGAAACGGGTTGTTGAAACATTTCTTATATATAGTGTCTTGGTATTTGTAACATACGAAAAACAATGTTTTTCAAAAATGAATTTTTTTATAAGCCTCATTACGGCAAGACCAGTTTTCGTGATAAGGCTGATAAGCGTAGATTACAAGTAATGAATCGTAAGCTTTGCACTCTTTCACTGATTTGTACGTGTTCGTTTCCGGTTGCCACAGTTTCTAGAATAAGAGGCGCTTTCGGATTAAAGTTGGAATGCATGGGAGATTTTAGAGTTTATCATGCAACAATGGACGGGACGAATGAAGTAAAGAGAAGACGGGATTTAGAGGTTCAAGGGTGCCAGCCAAGAGGAACACCACGCAAGCGATGGAATGAATACGTAAAGATGGATATGAAAATAAAGAGGTTAACACATAAGGTCACTGTGGATAGAGAACGATGGAGGAAAGCAATAAAAAAAACCCAACCCAGAATTTAGTTACTGGAAGAAGGAAAAGAAGATGGTGAACTTTTGAGTGTTTTGTAGCTTTTTCCATAAAAGGCTTTTAGTCTTCTTTTCACTTTCTTCTTTTATGAGCAACAATTAAAGCACATAAAACAATAAAAGAACAAACATTTTAGCTTATTTAAAGACATTTCGAAGTTGCCTGTCGATTTAGAAACAATGGAATTTTTTCTCATAGAAAAACTTTGTGTTAAAGTTAATTGACAAGAAATGAAAACTTTCATAAGTGTTTACTATTTTCGATTGCCAATTAAACTTTCAGAAGCCAATGCTTTAAAATTCCATGTTAAATTGATGGCAAAAATTTTATCAATGATACAACATGCTCAGTGCATCTAAAGGGTTAAGAAAAAACTTCAAGGAGTTTTTGAGGAAGTTTCATATTAACGTAATTTTACAAGTGTCATAACGATCAAGTTTAACATTTTTTAGTGATAAATAAACTTAAACAGTATCTGTTGGTTTTCCTGAATAGGCTAACTGGCTCGTTCAGCCACTTCTTAGGTTATCCCAGTTAGATAACACAGATAAAAATAGTAATGTTAAAGAATTTTTGTAAGAAGCGTGTACTAAAAGATTAAGTAAAAACACTGTAACAAATATGTAATTTACGACATATCAAAAACAATGTTTTATGAGATTGTAATTCCAAAACTAATGAAAGAAAGAATCATTTTGAAATAACTGGAACTGAGGAGCCAAGTTTATGCTCGAATTGCAAAACTTCTTTAACGTTTTACGGAAGTCCTATCAAAGTGTCCGTTATAGGAAAAATTCTCCTAGTTTTGAATCTTGTGTCAATGTATAGATAGACAGAAAGGCAGTCACATGCATGGATAGATAGATAAATTGGTCAACCGTTTTGATAAAAATTGCATTTTACTACGCTTTTTCTTGAAAGGTTCATTGTCTCTAACCTGCACTCTAGACTCGGGAAGATTTATCTTCATTGCCACTTCTTCCCTCATGAATATGTCAGGGTAGCGAGTTTTAGCAAATAACTCTTCAAGAATCTCCAGCTGAGCTTTGGTAAAGGTTGTTCTTTCTCTTCGTTGTTTTCTAGGATAACCTATAGAGTAAAACAGTATTGGTTCATTTTCAATTGAACGGTAGAATACCCTTGACATATTTAGCTGTAAACCTTTTTGGGGGAATTTCTAAAATCACCCTATTGCCTTCACTAGCTAGAACAAAACTGAAAGCGAAAACAACCATACAGTTTTCAGAGCCAAAACTGTGTTTTTTTACGGAATTAGGAACATAGTTAACTTGGTAGTCTTCTTAAGTGGGCACTCATGGGATACAGAGGCATTTTGGTCGTCTTTCTTCCACCATGTCATGTTATCTTTGCTTGTGTTGTTCAACGTTTCGGCACTCCTTCTCTCTTCAGATGACTGTGAACGTTGGACAACACAGGGACAGATAACATAACACGACGGAGAAGAAGAAAGCACAAGGATGGATAATGTAACACGACGGAGAAGAAGAAAGCACAAGGACAGATAACATAACACGACGGAGAAGAAGAAAGAAGACAATAAAACGAACATTGTTACTTTTATCTGTTTTCATCCTAAACACACATTTTGTTCTTTTCTTTTATTTCCTTGTTTAATTGCTTTCTTTGTGTATCGTGCGGCCATTTCATTAGCAATACATGCAAACGTCAAGTTTTAAAATGCTTTTAGAATAATCTGTTTTTAGGTAGTGGCTTATTCCAAAAACATCATTTTTAAATACTCGTTAGAAGTTCATTTCTGCATGTACATAATAAATTGTTACATATTTTTTTGGGTTAACATTTTCTGCGTTTTTAGTTTAAATAAGTGATAAGCTTTCTCGATAAATTAGCAGCGACACAAAACTGTAAATTTCCCTTTTCAAAATCTTTGTTTTTGTAAAAACAAGAAAGATTCTCTCGGTGAATTTGCAGTTTCTTCGACTTAGAAGACACAAAATTGAGAAAGAAGTTTATCCGACTTTCAGCAAGTTTGTAGTTTTTCCGATATAAAAGAGGGAAAATTGGGAAAGAAGGATATATGGCATGGAAGACATTCATTGAATTGTAGTCTCTCTGATATAAAAGAAGGGAGAATGTATAGCATTGGAAAATAATTGTTGTACCTTTAAACTGAATTTCCTGTTCTCCTATAAATGTTTTGATTCGAAAGTATTATGTCGGTTATTAAGGCCGGCAAAAAGCTCCTGCTGCTTTTTGTTTACTTGTGTTTTAGTGCCGCTACACTGATAACCAAACTCGTTTCGTTAGAGGTACACGTTAAACAATTACGATTGATGAGACTGATGAAAGTTCGCTTTATAGATATCCCCAACGGAACACTTGATCAATCGAAAAATTACTCATACTTAAATACTGTTAATATGACTACTACTGCTTGCTGAAATATTCAAGTGACGCTCGTAGTTTAGTAACTGATTTATTGTAGGAAACTTTAAATGAATGTGTGAAAGGATTGTATTCACTAGAAGGATCACGCGATCCAATTCTTCTTTCATCATTTTTGAGAAAAACACTTCTTCAAATTTTAAAATCCGAAAAGACCTCTTTGTGGGAGTCAGTGCATACTTGCAAATTGTAGATCAGTTTTTATTGACTATCCTCCTTTAACTTTTGAATGACCTACAAATAGTCATGAAACTGCTTTGTAGTTGTAGTTAAATGACCGTCTGTACCGTTTTACAGTGATAACGTACCGTATGGTGGCACCATAGGCCCAAACATCTCAGGGTTTCTCGGTCCAAAGTTAACACCTCCTACTGGATAAGGCGAATAATGGTTCAGAAATCCCGCCATAATGCTCTCTGTTGTTGACTTGTGGTGTGCTTCTGAATACAAGCAAAACAAAACTGGTGACAAACTGAATGAACCGTCTTTTGCATTGTATTTCATTTCCTACCTATTTGGTTTCTACCCCCCGTGGGCTGTAAACGTCAGCTTATTTTGTATGCAATAGCATACATACAAATCCATTTGAGATGCCACTTTTGCTACCATAAAACATAAGAAGAACAAGGGGAAAGAGATATATAAGTGAAGGGATTTATATGTGCTTAACCTGATCAAAAATTTGAAGCCGTTTATTGTGAAAATCTATCATGGGGTCATGTTGGGTTACCTGGGTATGGTTGTTAGCTGACTATAAAAGTACCTCGACTTGTCATGAACTCAGCGCGTTCATGAAATTATTACTGTTTTTTCTCACATAAAGCAATGTGGGAGGTAAATCATCTCAATGCAGCAGACAAAAAAGAACGCCGCAAATGAGCGAATGAAGTTCCGCTTCGTGGATTAAATACGTCACGTTATCACGAAAACAAAGATCAAAATTAGTCGAATTATAAAGTTTTCCATAAAATTGACAAAATTTTCCGCAGTTTGGCTAACAATAATAAGAAAAAATTGGTCGGTTTTTAGTCACCGCCGCTTTTTATGAGTGCCATTAAACTTAATCAATTTCGCATTTTGATGGTTTTCACAATTTTGCCGTGAGTGATTGAAACTGTGCAAAATAACAGTAATCTCTATTAATGTTTTGTTAGAGCTAATTTAGAGAGATTGTTTTGGTTCTTTTTATAATTGAGAAATTATTTGAAGGTTTGAGAGAACATAACGAAACTTTAATTGTATAAACAAAAGCTCACGAGCCTTCATGGAGAGCTGACAGAAGTCACCAACGCGGTTCTATAGCTAACGTAGATCGATATGACGAACAAAAGGTTTCAAAACTTGTAAAATTTGTAGGTAAATGCATAGTTTTATTGTGTCGATGTTGTTAAGAAGGAGATGTGATTGATGTTTTTTCTATTTTGAATTTACAAAAGTTTTCTTTCAAGTTTTTGTTCTCGTGTTTTTGTTTCTTTGAGGAAACAACTGACTCACCTGCTTGTCGCTCTTAAGCCACAGCGACTGATATAAGAGAATTTAAAGTAAACTTAAATAGAAAGATGGTTAAAGAAGAGATGCATTTTAAACCGTTTTGATGTTTTGTCGTTGCTATTGCGTTTTAACCACTTTTCCACTCTTGTAGGGCTGTTATCTTTGCAATCATTCATGTTTACTGTTATCACGGGCGACGGTTTTAATTCACTTACTAATTTGATATCTTTAACATGATAATCGACCAATTATCAAAATAAAGCGTAAAACTCTTTGCTGTTTCAAAACTTTAATAAAGTTAGGGAAAAGAGGGAAAGGCATTAAATACCACTTGTAATGTTTTGTGGCAACACCTCGTAACAACAAAACGTCGTCTTTCACATTTTCGTTGTCACAGATACAAATACACATGTTTTACTATAAAGCATGTCCCGACTTTTGTTCTTGCTATCAGCTGAAAAAAAGCATTTAATTAAGAATAGGTGCAACAAAAGCTATGAAGATTTTCATTCGAAGGAATTAACTGAAAGGCTTAAGCTTACTAAACCGATGGTAATTGTGGTTTTGCTCACGGAAGCCTACAATCGCAAAACTCTTCGATAGGTTCAGAGAGTTTTGTTTGAAAAAAAAATTGTGGTTCGTCTCATAAATTTATCGTAATTTTTCAATAATTTCAAGCGGTTAAAAAACTAAAGCCGTTCTTTAATGTTTCAGTTAAAACAACTTTTGAAATGCAGCGTATTTCTTAGCGTGCGTGAATTATAATAAGATTAGCCTTGTTCATGCTTTGTGTAAAAGACGTTTAGAAATCCTTTCCTGTATTAGGTAAAAATCAGTTAGTTCCATTTCATGGTAATATAGTTTATTCTCCCTTATATTTAAGTGTTCTTAAAACTATAGCCTGCAAAATAAAAAGGGAATTTAAAAACTAAATCAAGTAAATATCAATACGTTTGAACGAGAAGTAAACAAATCTGCTTCAGAAGTACCTGACGAACTTGGCTTGTTTGTGTTTGTTCAGGGCTGGAGAGTCTAATATTCCAAGAGAAAAAATATCACATTCCTTTTTATAGAATATATCACAGTCTTTGATTCTACCAAGAAGTCAGTTGTTCACTGAAACAAATTGTTCATTATTACAATTTCAAAAACAAATGAGAGAACATAAATATCCTTCATATCTGTAACAAAAAAAACCATGACTAACAAAGAAAAACATGATGTGACTAGGTTTTTACTAACTGCATCGCTTGCTGGAATTTACTGAAACAAACTGTTAGTTGATCGGTTCCGAGTTTTCTTGTTTTACCAGCCCATAACTGGAGTGGCCATCTATTAAACATACAAGCATTTCGCAAAACAGTTAGTTGAGTGTAAAAATGCACGTATCTCGTAAAGGAGAAATGATCTAGATTGTTCAGTTATATTCTAAAGAGAGTTTTAATTCATCCAGTTAACTGTTCAAGGTATGAAGAAACAAGCAAAGCCGTTACTTATACGCGACGAAGATAATAGTTCTTTTACTTGATTTAATTTTACTTGAATTTACACTTGATCTGACTCGAATAATGGCTGAAAGCTTAACACGGACGTTGTAGTTTTTATGAGCTGGTTCTAACTAAATTGGAGCTTGTTTTATTGTTGGCATGCTATGCTAATGATTCAAAAGTTTGGATGTCGTTCTTGTGTGCACTCAAGTTTTTACAAATTTTTGCTGGATACAAATTAAAACAATCTTTTATACGGCAATTGTCGGCTGATTCAAAAAATTATCGGTAAATTAGCTTAAATAGTTTGGAAAGCAGTGTACATTTTTGTTCAAGCACAGTATACTTTTTTAAACATTCGTTTTCTTTTTTTCGTTTGTTGGGTTGGTCACTTTTATAGAATTTTGACACTTTTAAGTTCTTAAAACTAACCTTTGTGGGTTACAACGTCAAAACTACCGCATTTGAAACTTGCTTATTTCTTAATACTAAATTGTTTGAATGCACCGCTGTCGATCTGAATACTACTGACAACATAAAAAAGTGATTGGGTTTGTTTTGGTAAAGGAATATCAGGAACAACGGAAATTTCAAGCTGGTTAAACCTAGAGCTACTTGATTTAAAAACTGTTTCTAAAATCATTTGATTTACCAAATATATAATGCAAAGAGAAAACTTAATTTGATGTCAGCATGACGGTGTTAAATGTTTTCATTGTTAATAAAAACAGTTCTGCGTAAGAATTGAATTTTCCAGAATGGAACTTAAACACACGTATAGGCGATATGTGAACCATGTCTTATTATACAGAATACTTAAACTCTTTTATGTATTCAATAGGACACTGAAGCTGAAATAGACAAACTTACAGACAAGGTTGGCATTTTGTTAGGAAAATATTTTGCGTACACCGTTGAGCATAAAATCCAAACGGCAATAAAATAAAACAAAACTACTTTTAACTGGCCATTATCTCACTTTCGGAAAGCGTGTTTAATGTTTTCCTCTCAGTCTTAACAAAACTATTTGAAAGGAATATCAAAATTTCGAATGAAATGCACATACAGTTTCATTTGAATTATACCGCTTTATCTCCTGGATAATCTGTTTGATTTTACTAAATATTATATGAATCTGCGGTCTAAGATTTTTCATGAAAACGATAAAAAAGGGGAAAAACACAGAATGCATCAATCATACCAAATATTTACGTTCTGTGATGAAAATGGCTTTCCAGTTTTAACTCAAAGACTTAATATCTCTTATAAAGGAGTGTTCATTTGCAAGACAGAGAGATCAAACTGTATCAAACAGAAATATTAAACTCGCAGTAAGTGTTGCATAAGCACTAGAAAGATCGGCTTTTCACTCCTTTATTTCTGTACTTAGATTATACATGTTCTTACAACAGGATATTTTTTAAACATACATAATTTGAAGCTTGTGACCAAAGGTTCAACTTTTAAAACTACAAAATAAAAGTTCAGAAGGACATAGGACCGGTGCTAAGAGATTGTCTTACTTTTATTTATAGTTGACTTAGGGAAAACCTTGCCTTAGTTAAAAAATATTTCGTGTATCTGAATGTTTTCTCTCACAACGGGGCACACAGCTTCCAGGAAATAGTTTGGGCTTGATGCCACTCATCTAGGCAGATAATACCCCGAGAGTAGCAGTATCTGGATAAAACGTGCTTTCACGAGATCTTGGCTTGAAATTGTCCAAAAGAGGCTGTGTGTCTCGGTCTGTTAAAAGGATTTTCAGTAAACCGACATTCACAAACACACACTCATGGACTTATCAAAATCGTCCAGAGCTTTTTTTCTGTCCACGGAGGCATCTTTTGAGAAAAAGTTTAGATTAAGCTCCCTCGCCCTAAATGTACCGCGGAGTCTGTTATATATCAAAAACTTTTTTTTTGTTTTTTCGTTTGGCCTTGTTTTGTACTTAATTTTACATTTTTGATACTACTATTCAGATATATTACCTTATATTTAGAAGCAAGAGTACATTATATCTAACCTCCTGCATTGTTTTATCAAATTCAGTCTTTATGTCTTAA
>JAODFW021015820.1:0-10001 GCA_027575235.2 Palythoa mutuki | reverse complement strand
CTACTACTACTACTACTACTACTACTACTACTGCTACTACTGCTGCTACTACTACTACTACTACTACTACTACTACTACTACTACTACTACTACTATAACTACTACTATTACTTTTCTATTATCAATAACTGGATGTTTTATAGCTTCACTATTTTTAATAAATAGGATGTTTTATTCCATTTACCGTTACCTATATTAATCTTTCGCAAAAAAGAGCCAGAAGCAAACGTGTTTCATTGCTTTGTTTTTACTGTTTATTTCTTTGATGTCGAATACTTGAGCATTGAGATGGAAAAATTTTTGTGTGTTACACAAGATCCGGTTGACCTTGCACTGAGCGGAGTTATTTTTTCACACTCATTAAAGATCAAAATGACATGAAGAACTTGTTGAAGGATATCTTTTGCCTTAACGACACAAGATGTTCAAGAGACAAGACTATGTGTTGTGTTCTCCAAGCGTCTTAAGAAACTTTACAGACAATAAGACGATTGATGGCCAATATCCCGGTAACAATTATTTTTTGAACCAAGACAAAAGATTGTTTCCGAACTAAACTACAGCCCAATTTTGTCTGTATGTTGATAAGCGTCAATAAAAATAACTTAACACATACTTCAATGTACCAAAAAGTACATTAAAACTTTTTAAAATGGTAAAAAACAATATTTTTCACAAACCTGTTCCAATAAATAATCGGCTGCTGGTTGAACATTCAAAATAGATTTCTTTCTTTCATAATAAAAAAAGCGTCAATAATAAGCCATAGATGAAATGTTGGACCGCTGCTATTAAGTGTCTTTGTTGAAACCTCCGATTTGACTATTTCACAAGATGGCGAACCTGAGAAGGCAGTTTACAGCATCGCTAGCACCGTTCGTCACGGTATGCCGGAGCCAAACTTCGGATCTCTGTTTTACCATTCGTTTCTTGAAAGAGGTCGACCTCATTTTCTCCGAGAAATAATAATTATTACAACAATCAATAAACATTATAGTTCTGGTAAGGTTACGGATTCGGCTGACCAGATGAACTGCCCCATAAATAACTAGCCGCGGGCTAATATATCGGTTGAATAAGGAAATGGTTTAGTGACTTCGGAATATATTCGCGGATTTTATAGGTGTACACCTAATTTTAAAAATGCATAAAGGTTGACACATGTTATATGAAAAGCTTTTAAATTTTCGATAAACAAAAACAAGAAGTAAAAAGCAAATCAGGAAACACAAAACTCTAGTGACGTCAAAAACCATTAATCTGGGAGCGAGTGATTATATGAACAAGCACCATTTAGGAATTCCTGTTACGTTATCTGGTTATAAGATTACTTTAGGACACGTAATTAAAATTTAAGGAACCTTGATGATCAGGTTACCAGCTGAGATTTTTATAGGGTTGTTCCACCCGGCCATAGCCACCATTTCGAAACTGATCGGGAGTGTCAACCAAGTCATTTCCGAAACGATGGTGCGAATGACATTACACAACGGGCTCCAACAGAGATCCGATTATTAAACGATTTTGAGCTTCAGTTTTCCAGATGTTCTCGTCAAATCGAGAACTTGCGGCTTTGATTTTGTTCCGTTTTCAGCTTAACATTTTAGTAATTCATCTTTTTTTGTGGATGCACGTCCTTTAAATCTTCGAAACTCTGTTATTGTAATGTTGACCCCAAAGAAATTGATATACATCAGAAACTTTACACCTCCATTCACTACAAAAACAGTTTAATAAAAAACAGCCCAGTGGGTGTGCTACAAGTCCCGATAACCCGAGACTCTCCTTGTACGTCAGCTAAGGATGGGCTTGAGTGTTGGCGGCAAATTGCGGTCAATCTTAAGCAATTCTCCAAATAATTGTATAATTTTTCCGCTGTAGAAAACAAGAAGCACTTCACGTTTGTTGTACTTCGGAAAGTCGAAAGGAGAATGTCAACATATTAGTCGCCAAAAATGCGACTAAATTGATTCCGACCAGTTTAGATGAAAAGTAAACTTCACTGATAGTGATACAATATGCATGTAATGGTAAATACAACAATTAAGTTCTGGTGTAACTTTAAAATGACTAAAAATGACATTTAAATTAAGCATAACACCGAACAATATAACTTTAAAGAGTAGGGGAACAATTAACAAAACACTTTTAGAAGTCTATCGACAACAACCCACGTGTTTGCTAAAACTTGCGGTTGCAGCGGCTTTACTTCAGTTAAATGTTTTCGTATCTGGTTGGGACAGCTTGATCCGAGAGTGACCTTGCTTTTCGTCTTAACTTAACAAAAGAGATTCCACATTCTCTATCATCAAAAGTTATTTATAGATCGACACGAAACCCAAGCACGGGTATAGAGAGGCCAGCGATTGTTATTCCTCCGAACTTTACATACCATATGCGTTAACAACTTCCCCCCTGCCCTTGAGGCGTGAGAGAAAAATAACAATGGCGTGTTGAAGTATATCAATACTTATTTATGTTGACAGCCACTAATTATAATCCCCCAGAGACCTATTTATGTCAGACGTGCATTGGCTGAGGTTCTTCAAACTTGCATGAGTGTTGAAGCTGCTACCAGAAGTGAATCAAATTAGAATTATCTACTTTTGGAAGAATCAAAACATGGAAAATTTCTGGTTGATAATCCCTAGTTTATTTTGGTTTATCAATGCAATTTCTTCGTTCAACGTAGATGTTGTGAAACCTAACATTTACAACGGGACACCGGGGGAGTATTTTGGCTTTTCTGTCGCTCTACACCGATTCTCCGACCGTCAAAAGTGGTAAGTATTTTTAACAAAAATTTTGTGTCATTTTTTAAAAAATTAGTTCTATTGGGTCAGCCTCTTTGAGAGCTATTAAAATCGAGACTCTAAATCTAATGACAAATGATGCATTCTATTTTATTTCTTTTTGTCCTTTTGGCATTAAATTCAAGTTTTTGCTAGTGAAAGTTCATTTTAAAGCGGCACATTACTTGATCACTTTGCCTGTTTCCATCCGTTTCTAGCCGCATAAACGACAAATTGAAGCTGAAACAGTTAAAACATTAAAGCTTATTGAAATATTTCCTGTTTAAATGTTTATATGTAAGAACAGTTTTGCTTATTCTTTTTTCTGAAGAAAAGTTCTTAACAATTATTATCGCTTACACAAATCAGTGTAGAGGTTTTCCTAGCCAGATATAGGCCCTATCGGAAAAAACGGCTTTATGTCAGTGGTTATTTAGTGCAAGGCAAACATATTCTTATTTTTCTACTGATTTTCCACTAGATTTATGAAACTTTATAAAAATCTGTCCCGACGCTGATATAGGGTTATAGGGTGACACATCGGCAATAATGTCAAAATAAAACTCATGACTACTTCAGTAAAGTCTTTGTTGATAGTGGTAGTAGTAGCAGTAAAAATAACTATAATAATATAGCAATAATAGGGTAGTATAGTTATCAGAAAAACAGGTACTTTTTTTAGCCTGTCCTTTGAATTCAAAACTTTTCTGAGAACTCCTAAAGGAATATCTCAACGCCCGCCCTGGAAATATTGAGCGTCTTCCCAAGAGCCAGTCTGAATGACTAATATCTTGCACACAGGTTTTTTTCATTCACATTCGTGCTAGGAGGGCACTACGTGTGATTGTGGTTCCTAGCCTATCACGAACCTATCACTTCAAAAGGAAGTAGTTATAATGTGGAAAGAAATTAATCTAAATCGCATCGTTCAAGCAATCGTTGTTATCATTTTTGTTTTATTAGTTTTTTCCAACAAAAGTTTAATTTAAAATCAAAGGGTAAATTTGTTTATTTTCAAGTAATATGGACGTATTTATCCTAAATATACTATTTTTACTTTTAAAAGATTTTAAATATATTTATTGAGCTTATAATTAACATAAATAACAAAACATAAGCCACAAAAGAATGTTTTTATCATGTTTCGCGTATTGCACGTAAAAGAAAATTCAAAAAAATTTTGTATCCCAAAACTATCTCAAAGTTAAAGTTTTTCAGTCATTTAAAATTAGTTTGAGGACACAAAAAAGTCTCTGGGAAAGAATTTTGAGGTTTCGAATTATTATAAAAGCCGATCTGATTTACACGTTCACCGACAAACACCCAACATATTTTATCCTACAGATAATAAGTTTGAAATTGAATTTTATTATTGAGATTAATAACTTATTTAAAGATTGTATCAGATTGCTAAAATTTTAAGTACTGATTAGAGTATAAATTGGCTTTAAATATAATTTTTTTTTGTTTTTAGTGTTCATACAAACTAAAGTCTGCAATATAAAGAACTTGGACTAAGATTCCCACAAAATTTTTGAAAAAATGCCTTCGGCTAGACCTACTGATTCGTCTGACGGAAGAAGGTGTGTATAATTGTTCATTTCCCGAATTTCCTCATAAAAGAATATATAGATTTATTTCATGTAATTTTTTTACCAAAGCAAAGAAACTTATTTTCTCATACTATACATCAATCTCAAACCGAATTTCGTTAAAGAATATTAACTTTCCTTGCACAAACGCATACTTAAAATGGTCATTGAGAACTACTCGTATTGATGGAAGACTGGTTCAAGACGGTCAACTTTTCAGTTTCAGTTGAGACGTGAAATTTGCGGCCACTCAACTGATTGTTCGCTCATGTGTGAATTGCTGGTCAACTAAGTAACAAAATACAACAAATTTGTTGTTTGGTGTTTAACTTGCAGCTTTGCAAATACGTTTTAAAAAATGAAAAGTTTTATTTTGTGGCTAATATTTTTAAGAAAATTACCTGAGGGCTCTTTTTGTACGAAAGTTTTGTTAAAAATCCAATCATAACATAATATCAATTATGAAGAGCGATTTACACTTAATAAACAACTAAAATATCAGAAGATATTACAACATTAACGGCATAGTTGTCAAATATCAAACTGTTCACGGCTGAGGGTTGTGTCGGAAGGCTCACATATCAAGCAAAAATGTGCAGTTTGTTCTGACGAAAGGATAACGTCCGAGATGTCAGCTTCTTACACAACTGCGATAAATAATCATTTTACAAACTTGGGTTGATTTTGTGGTGTGTTAACATCCAACCTTTTCAACGGGGTTTCAAAGTTCTTGCGGGGAAAACAAAGAATTACATTTTATAAAGAAGTATCCTATTAATATTTTTTGGTAAAAATAATAATTGTTTATTTTGGTGTTGCCTGTATTGCTATATAAAGAGCGAATCCAAACATCCAAACAAAATGTGCGAGAATTTTCTTCGTGTTAATAGCAAGCTGAAACTCTTGTACTTGGGAGAGTGTTTTTGAATATTGGGATGAAATGAAGTTATTAAATCACCCGCAATAACCGTCAGCGGGAAATTAATTTACATAAAACCAACACTGGTTTTATATGTTTCATTTACATACAAACTGCCCCATAACACTTAAAATGATCTTTTAGCCGGTATATTATCAAAATAATGATCACTACCTAGAAGAATTTAAAAAATGTTAGGAATGTTGAAGTCGTGACATTTTTAGTTAACAAGGCGAATATCTTTACACAGATACCGTCTTTTTCTCACGCAATGGGAAAAAAAACTCCTGTTATATTGGAGATGGAAAACTGATGATACGCATCAATTACTTGTTTATTTCTTAACCTTTAAGATCCATAAGAGATGGATTTATTTCTTAGTAAGTGTGGGAACTTTTACCAATATTACTACGTTTTTGGGCCGATTCGAGAAACATAAGAAAATTCCTACATCGATGTACACGATCTGGATCAACTGATATTTAAAGGGAATAAATGACTGTGCTAAAATCGAACGACGTTGGGTTTTTCTTGTGAATTTACGCGATACGTTTTTTCTTTGATTTTTTGTCTTTTTTTGGCTGGTGGGAGAGGGGAAGATACGGGGAACTGGAGGAGAGAGTACAAAAGCATAGTACTGTAGTTTAGGTTAGCAACAGTCAGAGCTAAGCTAACAAGCACTTTGGCGATAAGAAATAATTTTTGTTGCCCCTTCTCAGTCACATTAGTGAAATAACTACAAACACGAAGAGCAAAAATCTACGAAGGAAAGAAAATTAATTAGGAAATACTGCAAAATATTAAACAGACATTTTGCTGAAACTGACTAAAACCATCAGCCCATGATAAGGAGCCTCCATATACACTGTATTCTTGATTCAACCTTTGCACGTCTCGTTCTATTTTTAGAACTACGTTCTCAGAATGAAGCTCAATTCAATTTCAAATTTCACACAATCTTCACCTGTGTGAAAAGTTTCACACATGTTTCACACGCATTTCACATAAATGCATCCTGATTGGGCATTCTAAACAGTGCCCGCTAAACTAGACCACCCGCGGCGTTCTAAAAATATAAAGATACGCGCAAAGGTTTATTCTAAGATGGAGGCTCCTATTCATGGCTCCTGCTAACACTGACTCTTCATTGCTCAGGTTGCTTGTAGGAGCTCCGCTGTCCAACAGAACTTCAAACACCAACACCAGGGATAGATATGGATCCGTTTCTTGGTGCGAGACAAACGGTCGCAAACGCTGCAGCATTATCAAGATCGACGACAAAGGTAGACGGGGGCGGATCATTAGATTTCTGAGGGGCGAAAAGGGTTGGAAAATTCTAAAAATAAATTTCGTGCAAGACCCACGGACCGAAAAAAAAGTTTCTGTGGAGCGAAGTGGCCTTATAACGTCTCTGTATTTTTAAGAAAGAAATATCCTACCGCATTTTAAAGAAATCGAAAAAAATCTTGCACTGACAAAATCTTCCAATTATAGCGTTGGACTTTCGAGTGGCTGAGATATTTACTTATTGAGTGTCATATTATAAAAATAATAACAATAAAAAGATAAATCAACAAAAACAAAAAGCAACAAATATTTTTCCTGTTGTATTGGCTGATATTTGCCTGCGAGCGAATGTCACGTGATAGATTCTGGCCAATGGCCTCGTGCGCTTTTACGTGAAACTTATTGTTGAATTAAAATAGCCCTTAGCGGCACAATCAAATCTTGTAGGAACAACAATTCCTTAAAAGTAAGCGATTAAACAAATGTAAATACTAATGATTGGTTATAAATAATCAAAATCTAATTTGTTGTTAATTCATTAAAAACGTAGAGCCCAGAAGAACTGACGATGGACAGTTTGAACTGGAGAAGAAGACTGGGCAGTGGTTAGGAGCGACTCTTATTAGCCTGGGAAATAGTGGGAAGATTGTGGTAAGAAAGACAAAGAACACAAAGTTACAACTTTTAACTATTCTAATATCTCAAAATATTCTTGCTTTTAAAAGTTAAAAAAAAATTCGCGATCCAAACAATGAATATGGACTAAGGTCTAAGGTCTAGTCCACACTATTGAGTTTTTACTTTACTACGTTTTCGGTAAGATAGAAAATACATATTGCTCAATCATCGTCCATACTTCCGTTAGAAAACGCTAAGTTGGTTGTCTATGACGTAAATTAAACACTGCGCGCATGCTCAAAAGAGACGCCATGTTTGATTTAGAATGGACGCGAAGCAAGCATATGATTTTCGACTGCCCAAACCAAAATGATACGTATATATTTCCTTTTTTATCCACTTTTAAAGTGTTTTAGAATTGGCAAAGTTTTGCCCAAAATGTTCAGCGTCTCAGTGTGCATCGGAAGAAGGCTTTTAAAACGCGTCGAAATGTATGCCGTCTAAAACGAAAACGGGCTTGTGTGGAGATGCTACAATCAAAGATTTTGGTGTCAGTGACACACTGAAGAAGGGCTATGCTCGAAACGTCTGTTTAAAAAAACACTGACACCAAAAATTTTATTGTAGCATTTTATTAATGGTGTTGCGCATCAGAAAAATGAGTTAATTTTAATTTAGTGTGGAGATGGCCCAAGTTTGAAAGTGGGCATCAAGCAAGTAAGAATTATTTCTCTGAGTAGAAAGCTAATCAAAAGCTCAGTAGCACGAAGCAGTAAAACTAAACGCTGTAGAACAGCGTTTATTTAGGCTTTCGTTAGAAGGGGTTAGGTCTCGACGGATTTACACGGTTGTAGTTTTCTAAAATGGAACTTTACTGTGCGGCAATAGTTTATCTGGTATAATTCTCTCATTAGACCAACGAGTCAATCATATCCCACAAAGAGTTCATCTCATCTCATCTGAATATTTTTAGGTTCGAAAGGAGTTCGTATGCGCAGAACTTCGAGTTTCGAAACTGATCCAACGACGCTTAACACCTCGTTTTCATGAAGGCTATATCCAAATCCTTCCGGGTAATTCCAAATCGCGACAATTTTATGAAAATTAAACCTAGACTCGTGTTCCCTACGAGAAGCCCGGATAACTAGGTGAATGGAAGTCACTACTGTTGATACTGTTAATGTTTCAGACTTGTGCACCAAGATATATTCTCCGAGGAAAACCGATGCCAGGAAGAAATACACAGTCAAACTTTATGCTTGGTCGTTGCTTTTACCTGGACGAAAATTACCTGAATGTTGACATGGTTACAACTCCATGCTACAAAGGCGGTAAGTACCAGTTTCCTCTTTTCAAAGGAAAACAAGTGAAAGTGGATTTCGTTTGAACGTCGAAGTCAGTAAAAAGATAAGACATGGCAGGATATTCATCCAATCAGTAGGCATAGCCTAAGACAAGACAAGACAAGACAAGACAAGACAAGACAAGACAAGACAAGACAAGACAAGTACCGACAGGACACAATAGATACAATACAATACAATACAATACAATACAATACAATACAATACAATACAATACAATACAATACGATACGATACGATACGATACGATACGATACGATACGATACGATACGATACGATACAATACAATACACAACCGATCAGGAGGCATAGCAAACAGAAGACATGACATGACACACAACCAGTCAGGACGCATACAAACACAAGACATAACACGATATACAACCAATCAGGAGACATAACATACACAAGACACGACACGGTATACAACCAATCAGGAGACATAGCATACACAAGACATGACACGGTATACAACCAATCAGGAGACATAGCAAACACAAGACATGACACAATATACAATCAATCAGGAGGCATAGCAGACCGACAAGACATGCCACTATATACAACGAATCAGGAGACATAGCAAACGCAAGACATGATACGATATACAACCAATCAGGAGACATAGCAAACACAAGACATGACACAATATACAAGACATAAAATGTACAGTTAAGTCCTTTTTATATCGCAATACATTTTTTGTTCGTTCTGCAAGATATTTATTTAAGAAATGCTTGCTCTTATTCCCAACTATTAATGTTACCCCCTCAGGAGACCGTCACTAGGAGCGTCCATATAAATTAGGCTGGTCCAACAACAGGAGGTAAAAGAATTTACATTTAGAAAGACACCTGCCCCGAAAACGAGTGTCTACTGCTAATGAATTGGCGACACTTTCAATTTACTGGCTGTTAAAGTCTGTCGTCATGGTACGCGCAAAACTATTTTTTTCCTATTACTGTACATAATCAATTGAATATGTGCGCTCCCAATGCTTGTCTCTTGAGATTGAAATATTTATTCTTCGGGTTTTTATCAGAACAAGATAAAGACGTTGTTAGAAGTAAAAAGTACAGGTTATCGTTCCATTAGCGAACACTGATTATCATTTCAGATGAAATCTACACAATAAGCAATAGACGCTGGTATCAGAGAATGAGATATGGATATTGCGCGGCTGGATTTAGTGCCGCCCTCACTGAAGATGGTGTTTTAGCTATGGGGATCCCAGGGACCGCTGTTTGGAAAGGTAGGAAGCAAACTGTAACGGAGGTTTTATTTGGGATTTCAGCTCTGGCAGTTCCTACTCTAGACCTGGCTGTAGTTTCTTCTGGTAGAGTGTAGCTAGTTCCCCAAACTACAATCTGAACATCTGCTACAGCCTTGGTCAGGGCAGGGATCGCACGTTACTTCTAGCCGCAAGG
>JAODFW021015819.1:0-17317 GCA_027575235.2 Palythoa mutuki | reverse complement strand
GTAAAATGAGTACCAGCTTCTGCTGGGGGCTAACCTGCAATGGATTAGTGTCCCGTCCAGGAGGAGTCAATGACTCTCATCCGCTTTAACACTACAGAAACTGGAGATAACAACTGGATCCAATAGGCCACTTAGGCTCGTAAAAGGATTTAGCTTAGAATAGCATTAATTAAATACAGTAATACCAACTATGTCACTAATTAATAACTATCAACAAAGCATCACAGACTTGACCGAAAATAAAAAAAAATCATAGAATACTTTGAACAGGAAGAAAAAAATAAAAAAATTGCGTCTGCCTGTGTATGTTGGCACCATCTTACCAAGGTGTATTCTCGAAGTTAGGAGCGTCATGAGTAATCTAAGGAGCCCTTCCAGCAAGTTGACATCTGTGTCGGCATCAGAACCAGGAGGGGTTGGAGTAATCAGGGGACCAAATTGGAACCAGTGTGACAAACCAAACCTTTTGGTCATAACAAATATTTTAAGTTAGCTAACAATGGAAACGTGAAAAAAGTTTATTTTGTATTAGTAAGTGAGTGAATAATAAATGGCACATTAACTTTATCAAGTACTGACAAAAGGCGAATTATGGTCAAATTCCAGTTGATGATATATCCCAGTGGGAAAAATAGTATTTAGATGTAAGTCATAACTTACTGAGTCAAATAAAGAGACTAAAAAATGTCTTACCATTCAATCATTGTGTTGATGAGCAAATCTGGATCTAAACACATGGAACACACCTAGAAGATCAACAAAGTATCATACTGATAAAGTGACAGCTCCACTCAAGTAAAACAATGAATCTGAAACAAATTAAACAAATTTTATGCAAGTTTTCAACTTGTAAATTTTCATAATCAATTATTGTCATAGAAAACAAAATATCCATTTTTTCATGTTTTTGTTTATCTCAGTGCTTGTCGTTTGAAAATCCTTGGTGAGTGGAAAAAGGCTCACCTGAGATCTTTTATGCGAGCAATTTTTCCTCTTAGTAATTTTCTTTAATTTTGATAATTTTAATATTAATTTTAATTTTCATTTGGAAATAATTTTATGTGGAACAAAAACGCAAACTTTGAGCTGAAAACTCGTTGAAGAACGATATTCATTTTTTACTTACAAGCGAGCGATTTTCTGCGATTAGGTGCCCTGGTTTTTGCAATCTTCTCGTATTGATTTCAGAAGCGCGATGGTGCGCGATCACACTGGCGCACCTCAAATGACAAGCACTGTTATCTGCCATTTGTTACAAACAGAAATAAATACATGGCCTTGCTCTATGCCGAGAGGACGGCATGATCAAGCAAAATTGCCCTAAAATCACTTCTGACCAAACAATCCTTAAACTAAATAGTTTTTAAAAAAACTATTCTCAATGCATTGGTGAGTAGATACAAGAGAGTAGAGAATTAGCCCTTCATCTGAGCATCATGCTCTGATGAAGGGCTAATACTCGAAACGTCAGCTTTTTCAAACTCCTACGGCAATAATAATTCATTTATCAACACTACCAAACAATCCCATGTAACCTTGCTAGCATTACAATGGACATGTGAACAGACATAAACCAAATACGGTGCTGAATATAAATAACAAAACAGTCACCATCCACCAGCAGGACATGTACACCTAATTAAACCAAGTTCAATTCCAAAATTGGTTTCAGCTCCACTGATGTATACAATATCATACAACAAAATGAGTGTTTCTTTGCCATGATTATGTATTTTACAGCACTAAAAAGCTTTTTATGGCAAATTAACTTTCAAAACACAGTTTGAGATGCAAACATTAATTTTGCCATTAATTGTTTTATATCATGAGAAAACACTCTTTCTCACTCTTCACCCCTTTGACTTGTTGCTGAGATTTCAAGAGTCCAAGTATTACCAAACTTGTAAAAATCAACAACTTCTGAACTTAAATTTGTGATACAATAAACATTTTCTGCATCTAAATTTTAAGATGATCAAAACGAATAGTCAATAAATTACAGTATAGGATTTCAACCAACCAATCAAAAAGTTGTGGTATTCTTGGTGTATTTGGAATTGTGTTTGACAAGATAAGGGTTAATATGTGCCTTCAAACCATATTACAATGAGAACTTACTTGAAGCAAAAAAATGTCCAAGTCAACCATGGAGTTACAGAAATGACACTCCATGTACAATTGCACCTGACTTCTGATCTGGTAACCATTCCTGACCCAACGACCATCTCGGACCTCACACACTGCAGACTTAACATTGATCAAGATAAAAATGTAAGTTTCAGGGAAAACATAATTTATCAATGTTATTTAGTGGGGCACATGGGAGGCAGGTTGGTGTGGTGGTCATCATTTTTGCCTCCCACCTCTATGATCTGGGATTGAATCTGGGGCTCCACATGTGAGTTGAAATTTTGCTGACCTCAATCTAACTCTATGGGTTATCTGGATACTCCAGTTTTCCTACCACTGCAAAATTGACTTCTTTAATTAATGCCAAGATCTGAGCCACAAGTGAGTAAACATTTTAGCCACTGAGCGATTAAATATTTAAGCCATTGGGTATTGTGGGTGGGCTCTAGAACTGTATAATATTCAATCTTATTTAATTTTCACGCTTCATGATTCACGTGAAATACATGATTTTCCAAACACATAATCTGTTGTACATAGACATGCTAAGACTGCCTAGAAATACTGTGAATGATCTTCAGCTCATTTAGATTTAGATATCAAACCTCCACTGTAACCCTATGTACAGTAAATGCAATGACTATTTTTGACTGTCTACGTGTAGTTTTTAAAACAACCTATTGCCCTGATGAAATCACAGAAAGAGAGTCACGAATCACAGACTTTTTTCTCTAAATATGATTCATGAACAATAAAAAAGGGGATTCACAGCTTCATGAAGAATCCCCTTAACCCCCTGTACTCTCCACTGGCACCTTATCCATTTCTGGATCCATACAATTCAAAATTCTCCTTCTCAGTTTACAAAGCTACAAAAAACCAACCCCTCCCTTCTGAAATAGCTTGTCTCAGTGAAATTACCGTGACTTCTACTCTACCTTCCTTGAGTTAAAACCATGAAAACCATGAAAAATTCAATTATTACAAGTATTGTATAATATAAATAATATAATATTGTATAATATAAAATCATGCATGATGAAAACATAGTAAATATGAACTAGTGTCTTCAATTTCGGCTGAAAAGATCATCTTTTTTAATAATAATAAACTTCCATTGAACATACTATCATCAGATCAAACAGGATTAGATTTCTCTTGTTATTGACAGTGAATGACAATGAACACAATTAATGACAGGACAGGTATATTCCCAGTGTGGATAACCATACCTGTATTTGGAGAAGGTGACCAGCAATCTTCAAAAGAATGTCCTGTGATGGAAGCATTGACTCAAGTGGTATATCAAAACTTGACAGGGCCTAAAGATCCACAATAAAACAAACTTTAATGTTACTTGACTATCTGATGTATTTAATAGCAAGTCCATGCCCCCCAGTTATGACATTATTTATATCTTAACTTAAGAAGACCTCTGATTTTCTTAATGCCCATGAAAAAGTTGACTTAACCTACCCAATTCAATTATTATAAAAGCTAGCTTTTAGATATGTACTGAGGTGATAAAACAAATTAACCAGTATGAAATCAAATCACATTTAAAATGCAAAGTCTCTTTCCACATTAATTAATACCAGAAAGCCTATTTCCACATCTCTATAAAAAAATATGTGAACCACAATAACAATGTTTCTTTATTTGTACTTGGATAGTCCCGAGATTGTTTCTAAAAGCTAAATTACTAATGATTATCATTAATAACAATTTTATAATGGTTCACATCATCACACATCCCACTCAGGTGCTAATCTTTTGGTTTTTGCAAAATTAATGGAAATGTTCTTCTATTTATAATCATTATCGATGATATCATCATCATCATCACCATCATCATTACTTTTCATCATCATCACTATCATCATTTTCGTCGTCATCATCATCACCATCATCATATTTCAATCATTATCATAATCATCATCATTCATTTTACCATCATCATTATCATTATTATTAATTACTATTCTACAACTATATAAGAATTTAATAAATAATGTAAGTCAACACAAAAGGCCTGTAATGCAAACTGAACATTTATTAACTCTTATACACAATAATTATGGTGCACAAAGCAACACTGAAAGTACAATAAAAATTTTATGTTAATTGATTTACAAAAACTGTAATACAAAATACAGCACATACTTGGCTTAGGAATGCGGCATAGTGTCTGTGAACTGGAAGATGGAATGTTACTTCACCACGTCTTGGAGGCTATAAAAATAAACAAAAAATTTGTAGTTAAAACTCAATTAATTAAGAATTCAAACTGCTCCTCAAGTCGAATAACTTGGTAATCAGAGGGTTATGGGTTCAATTCTGTCAGTGATTTAGAATTTCTTCTGGGTTATTAACTTGAGGAGCAGTTTCTTTCTAACTTTAGAATCAAGCTACAAACTTCCAGATCTCTGCCTTCTAACAACAAGGTCCCTGGTTCAAAGCCCGGCTCAGCCAAGTGTTGAACATTAATTTTGTGTGACCCAGTTGTTTTCTGCCAAAGTTGACTCAGCTTTCCATCCTCCTGAGGTTGCTAAAATGAGTACCAGCATCTGCTGGGGGCTAACCTGCGATGGATTAGTGTCCAGTCCAGGAAGAGTCAAGGACTCTCATCTACTTAACACTACAGAAACTGGATATAAGCACTGGCTCTAATGTTATAAAATCGGATGCTCCTTTTGTGGCTTCTTGCACTTCTGTTACGGGCCCTAAGTCGACTCTTAACATTACCAACCATTTTGACTGTACCATTTATAACATTACTTATTGCATTCAATGCTCTCAGTGTAACCAGTTAATATATATTGGGAAAACTGGCCGCCGTTTAAGTGACCGTATCAGGGATCATCTCTATGATATATGTAACAACGATCTTTCCAAACCTGTTTCTCGCCATTTTAATTCCTCTCATCACTCTATTTCTAATTTTGTCACTTTTGGCTTATCTCGCATCAACGGCAGCAACAACTGTCGCAAAACCAAAGAAATGTGACTTATTCACGCTTTGGGCACTCTCAATCCCAACGGCATCAATGAACGCTTTGCATTTTGCATTTAATTAGACTCTTGTCATTCCTGACCCTTTTGTCTTTTCGTTTTTTGTCTCTTTATCCTTTTGTCTTTTCAACTTTTTATCTTTTTCATACATTTGTTTGTTGTTGTTTTTTCTCACACATTTCTATTCCTTTATTTCCTTTGTAATCGCTGTTTACACTTCTATATAACCACCTCTCTACTTACCTCCCACACACTTTACTTCGACGAAGGACTATAGTCCGAAATGTCAGTCTCATTTCATTACTCACGGTGTCCACGTTAAAAAGTCATCAAACTGGCTCTAATGGGCCACTTAGGTTTGTAAATGGATTTTATTATTAGCTTTAGCCAATGGGCCACTAAGGCTCATACAAGGATTCAACTTTAGCTAGCTTGTTATCAGTTTTGCCACCTGGTGTACAAGTACATTTCATGTTTCTCAGGGGTAGAAATAGTGGTGACCTAGGAGCCAGAGGCTACCAAATCTCTCCTCAGGCTACCAAATTGAGTCATCTTGGAGCCGCAATGCTCCTGGATGTTTTTGTGTTCAAGGAAACCAATTCTAGAATTCACAGCTGCAATATTTCAGCTGAGCTTCATACAAACATATCTAATTAGGCAGTTCGGCTGCTATTTTTATGAGTCGGCAGTATTTTGGCAAGCCAAAACACAACTCAACGAGCAAAAATTTCCAGCAATATTGGCAGCCAAACCACCAAATAAGTTGTTTATTATATGACAGTTTTTTTGACCTCCTATTTTCTGCTGAAAGTTTTGATTTATGAGAGTTATATGAAGAAAAATGAGGAGAATCAGAAAGTTCTGTCTTTTTCAAACAATCCTTTATTAGGTTTGTAGTTCCTTTTTCAAATGTTGATTTTACACAATTCTCATTGGCTGCCACACAATAGTGGCATCAAACTTGCCACATTACTGGCTATATACTAATGACATCATCAAAAAGTTGTCCAGCTGGTTTTTTCTTTTCCCAATGAAAGAAAGCTAAATCGACCTCACATTTTCTTGTTTTTAATTTTGTGAAAACCACGAAAGGAAATAGCTTTCTGAAACAAAGCCTACATTATATAAAAGTTTTAAGATAAAAAACCCCAGATATTCGAGGCAACACTAACATACCTAATGGCGAACTAATGACAAAAGCCGAGGTTGTGAGTGATTGAGCTCAAGTTAAAAATTAATGGAAAATGTAACACGATCATTGAGTTTATTTCAAAAATCTTCTTCTTTGCTTGATTCAATACAAGATATTGTCGACGTCTTTAAACTGGAATTTGTGGTTCAACTGGAAGACTGTTCTCTCCAACTGATAAACATGGACAACAGACTTAAAGCTACATTATTTTATATCATGATACCTGAGATTCCACATTTCTGTACCATTTCTCCATTGCTGTAATACTTCCTTGGATCATGTTCATTAAACACTCAGCACTTTTCTTTAAGGTAAAAAGATTAAATGTAAGGTATGATTGCCGAGGGATATGTATTTCATCAATCTTGCCATCTCAACAAAATAAGTAAGGTAATGTGCAGGGGATTCATTAACTTTTGAAGTAGAAGGGTACTGCATATAATGTAGATGGGTACCATATTGAGTGGTGGCTAGAGGTGCAGAAGCGTCAAAGAGTCAACTGCTGTATTTGAGTTTGTTTTTATTATATTGATTATCCGTACAATATCCCGCTTGACCTAGCCTCTTAAGCCCGATTAGCTACGCTATTTCTTAAGTGGCTGGTGCCCAATATAACCTTACTTGTTTGTTGCTACTGAAATCTCTTGAAAAAAGATGTTGTTGTTGGGGCTCCGGAGGTATGCTCCCACGGGAAATTTTGAAAATCAATTTTCCAAAAGGCCTATTTCCTGCAATCTGAGCAATTAAAACAGGACTTTTTGACTAAATTTATTCGTCTCTTGTCAACTGTTTAACAATAATTTTATTGAAAAAAATGGTTTACTTGTTGTTTGAACATGATAGGCTACTTACAATGAGAAACCATCAAGTGAGGTCTGTACTTTTGGGCGCCCTTTTTGTTTGAGCTCAGTTTAGCTTTTGAGTTCTGTAGTTATGTCTTTAGTATTTTTCAACAGTACATGTATTCTACAGTACTGTTTATTTCAGATGTTCAACTTCTGTCTTGCTACTCAGTATTACTAAATTCTGTCTCACAATATTTCGCAATCTTGAGTTCTAGAATATAATTTACCAGAATGAAATTTGCCATGGCTAGCAGGCTAGTCAATTCTAGCAGTGCAGTGCACAAAGCAGAGAAAATTACACCACATACAGATACTCTTCCAATTAGTCCTCACATTGAAAGTGTTTCAAGTAATCGTAACTGCAGTAACGTTTAGCATTTTTATTTTATTTCATTTTTTTAGAAAACTCTGGGGAGAAATTGAATTCTTTTTAGACAGACATAATTGTTTCAAAACGTTTTTTTCTCAGATGCTTAGATAAAACACACTTTGTGAACACAATTTTAGCTGTTAGAGCGTAATGTAGCAATAATATTAAAATAAATCGATTGTATGGCAATTATTGTATAATTGTTATGAATTAAAAATATTGTATTAGACCAAAAATACGCCATGTACAAAGTCTGTCGCCGGCGCCAAATGAAAGCCATATGCTTTCGATCTTGTCTAAAAATTTCGCAATTTTAGTTGCTAAAATGTTATTGCATTGCGATCACATGTTATTCTTCATTTTTGGGGAATGGTTAATACAAATATAACGCTACTAATCTTTATTCTTTATTTCGTTATTTTTACCCCTGAAGAAGTCGTCTTGATTCACTGCGGATCAACCATGCATGCTGCCATCTTGCTCAGGTGTTTCGCATTTTCTCATGTACTTAAATTGACACTCAATAGGACTCAAGTGTCTACTACAATAAATGTATCATTTACTCCTCTTTTCTCTTCTTCGAATGAACGGAAAAAAATTGGTCCAAAGATTCTCGTCGTCTCAAACTCAAACACATGTTTCCGTCCCGTAGTTGAAAGGCAACTGCGACTACCTGACAGCGTTCCGTTTTGGGGAGGTCTGGTGTGTTTTTTAACGATCAGATCAACAACAACGAGCATGCTCAAGTAAAGACTTTGAATTCGGAGAAAAAGCAACTCTGAAAATCGGCCAGAACTGTTGCTTTATTCGTCTCCAGTTAATGAAACTGGATGCGAAAACTGCACGAGTCGAAACGAAATGCATCTCTCAATTTTTAAAAACAGACGTAATCTAAATGTCACTGAAGTACCCGGGTACCTGTAGTCACAGTAGGCGGGCACTGGTACCCGGGTACCGGCTTCTAATAAAGCCCCTGCCCGGTGTGGTCTGTCTGTTCTTCTGAGGGCATTTCTTAATAATAATATATGTGAGCCACAGTAGTGGACTATCTAAGACCCTCAGCTGTAAAACCTTGTACTGATTATTGTAAACCACCTTTGATCACATGCACAATGAAAAAGGCGTTATATAAATGCTAATCATTATTATTATAATTATAATTCTAACCTCGCTTTAATTGGTATTCATTATTTTGTTCTAGTATGGGAAGTGAAATTTCATCCCAGAAGTCCAGATAACCTTTTTACTTGTTCAGAAGATGGTTCTATCTGGCACTGGGATGGCACATCGATGGGAGTTCCAGTTGTACAAGCCACTCCCAAGTCTGTTTACCCCCCTGGGAATATCAGTATCGGTAATGGAGCTGGTAGCGGAGGTGGCTACAGTACTGCAAGCCCCTGGTTGTCGGTTGATGCAACTAAACACAGACTAGAAACTTATTCATTACTTCCCTATAATAGACTGTCAATCAACTCACTGGACATTGAGTCAAAGCACCTGGTCTGCGGTTGTGATTCTGAAGCGTTTTTTATCTTACAGGATCTTATAATCAGATAAATCACTGTCAATAATACTGTTGTTTTCACCTAAGCGTGGAGAGGTGAGAAAAAAATATATTTTGATAGGGTGAAAACATGACATGCTTAGCAGCCAAACATTTGAAGTTTTACAGCTATTAAGCAAACTTTTTTGTCAAAATTTGCAAATTTGTTGGTATATTTTCAGTAAACAAATATGGCTGTATCTTCAAATCAGGCATTCCTCTATCCGAGGATTTCAGAAATGAGGTAATTCAGATGGCAGCTACATGTCCAATGAAAGAAATATGTGAAAGGAATCGTATAAATTGTTTTACGATACACAAGTACAATAAACAATATTACGTGAGAGTTTGGTTAACGGCTGTAAAACTTCAAACGTTTGGCTGCTGAGCATATCATGTTTGTGCTCAATTAAAACATGTTTCTTTAGACCTCACTTGTCCATGCTTAGGTGAAAACAACGGTATTCCATAAACATAATTATCATTGTCAAGACTCAACACTAATGCTAGCCAGCTAGCCATACTAGAAGAAAGTCAGGTTTGGCTAATAGGTTTTTGATTTCCAGAAACAGAATGAAATTGGCCAAACTAGTTTCTGTCTTTCTCAAGGAAGACATCTCTGAATTTTTTTTTGTGAATGTATTCAGTTACCCGGCTA
The DNA here is from genome assembly GCA_027575235.2 of Palythoa mutuki. Classification (NCBI taxonomy): domain Eukaryota; kingdom Metazoa; phylum Cnidaria; class Anthozoa; order Zoantharia; family Sphenopidae; genus Palythoa; species Palythoa mutuki. Next base: position 7,567 of record JAODFW021015819.1, on the reverse strand, counting down.
TTGCTGTTCAGCTGGTATGTCAATTAAACACTGTTTACTTTTCATTGTGCGGCACGTGAATGGGATGCTGGACATGTTATTATGTTGACAAACTAGATAGTAGGGACTTTACGCAATGAGGACGGCAACAGAGACGACGACGTGAAAGAACAATAGTAAATACAATAACTGCACGCTGGAATGCATCAAGCTGAGCACCTGCACGTAGTTGTCGCTAGAAACAGAACGTGAAAAGACCTTTTTTGGAGTTCTGGGGACGACGAGGACTTGATAACAAACATGGTCCCAGTAATTTTTTACCTTCAAGGAGAAACATTTAAACGTATTCTTGTTTTAAAATCTTAAGGCAGAGAAAAGAAAACTGAAATGACTTACAGAAACAAGTAACAAGCAATTAGAAATATACTTTTTCTGAGCCGTCGTCGTTGACGTTGTCGTCGTCGTTGCGTAAAGTCCCTACTGACTCTCATCTCCTTAACACTACAGAAACCGGAGATAAGCACCAGCTCCAATGGGCCACTCGCATTGGCTCGAAAAAGGACTTAACTTGTTTAGCTTTTCACATATATAACTCAACTCGTTTTAAAAATACTTTCAAACAAATAAAACACACCTGCAACCGACTTTGCTCTATTTTTTATCCATTGAGACATCTAGTCCCCATGGGACTCGTGTCAACCTTTTCCACGATTTGTTGACATTAAAAGAAGAGATAGAGGTGTGGGGAAAATACTTTTAAACACAAGAATATCAATCTTACTTGAATGTGCTTCCTCTCTTATCCGATGAAACATCAATTCCCGAGGGGAATGATGTTAGGCTTGTCCAAGACTTCACTCCAGGGGGTAGGGGTGGAAGGTAAATGTTCTCAAACAACCCTTTCCCCTCCACTGTTCGTACAAGAGGGACAGGTGCAGGAATAGTTGCCGCACTGACTCCAGCTGCTTCTACACAAATAGAACCTGAAGTAAATCTCATTAATGCATTCCCACACTAGTGAACAGTCTCTCCACATAAAGCAACTGAACTTCAAAAGTTTATTTCCATCTCACTAAACCAGGTTTTTCAATAAAAGCCCCGTTTGAATTCTTTACCTACTTTAGTATATAAACTGAGTAAGATAACTGAGATAATGTACCTTCGTATTAATAGGTACCTTCGTATTAACAGGTAAGGTTTTTGACTGCAAACGTGTGCATGAATCGTGGGGTAAAATAAATTTCGCTAGCCGAAATAGTTTGATCAGCAGAAGTTGAGGTTTGAGAACTGCAGAAATAAATACATTTGTATCTTACAAATTACATTTTTTTCCATTCAGTTTGTTGAAAAGATAGAAATGTAATTGTTTTCATAATTCTCTGTACTAATCTTTCCCAGCCTCGAAATTTATAATTTATTTAAAGCTGAGGTCTGAAAACGAAAATGCGACCATGTATTCACTGAAACTTAACAAAAGTGACTCCATTGACGATAGACTGCAAATTATAAGTACTTTAAAGTCATTGTAAAAATTATTTAACTATAAATCATTCGAACAAGCCAGTGTTTATTAGAATCTGGGGAAAATTTCTTTAAATGATTGAAATAAGATAAACTAAACCTATGCAATAATATGGCAACTAAAAGACCAAAACAAACGCATTCTCGTATTTTATCCAGTTCATCAAATTCTAAACAAACTTTTGAACAAATTTTAACATATCTAATTAATGCCGGCATTGTAATTTTATACTGAATACTGGGCCCCTATGGATAACAGCCTAGTTGCTGAATGGGTTACCATCTTGTTAAATAAAGATCATCAGTTGAGTTCGTGCAAGTATGTCTTATCTGGATAAATAAGTAATCAGAAAGGTTTTAAGCTTGTGACAACAAGAATAATTCTTTCACTGGATAAATAAGAATAAGCAGAAAAAGAAGATGTCTGTGTTAGTTTAAAATACCTTGCCCCAGAATATGCATGAATACATTCAAAGAGGTTTACAGATTAAAATTTTACCCGGGGCGGGAAGGGAAGGATGGGAGGGGGGGAGGAATATGCCCCGGGACCCCTTAAATAATTCGACCTGCACTTGTTATATACACGCCTACTCCTAAACTTCTACCACCTATTCAGATTGTTATAGAAAACCCTGCTAAACACTGGCAGCCCTTTCTATTCAACTACGCCAAATTATTGCTTTCCCACTACTACCTTAACATAACAATCAACATTTTTATTGTTGTTTCACAATGGCTGTCACAACCACTGCTATTGTCAGCTACTATCTTTGTACTATCTCCCACCATCATTTTCATTGTCCCAATTATAACTGCAGTCATCATAACCTTGATTGCCATAATTATTACAATGAACATCACTATTAACACCATAACTACCATCACTAACACTATCATTAGAATGATTATCAACACCATCATCAACATTTTATTTTCAGTCATATTTTAGCTTTAATGTAAGCGCATTGAGATTTTTAAATACGCCTATCAACCACATTACTATTATTATTATTATTATTATTATCATCATCATCATTATTATTATTATTATTATTATTATTATTATTATTATTATTATTATCATCATTAGCATGTTTATCAACACCATCATTACTGCGAACATCGACACTATCATCACCATTACCACCACCATCATCATCATCGTCATCATTAGCATCATTATCATCACCACTACCAACATCAAATGCCATCATCACCACCATCAACATCACTACAAACACCATCAGCAACAATAGCATCATCATCATCATTATCATCATTAAACCACCATCATCACTATAGTGTATACCTTCAGCTTGTCCTCTCTCCAGCTGTCCTGTGTTCATTGCATTCAGTGCACCCGCTTCACCCTCACTGTTGTCTCGCTCTTTATCACTTGCCTCTGCAGAGTCTGTAGCCTGAAGCAGCAAGAAAGGCTTAAAATATCCAATTGTGTCAGTTGTCCAAAATGCAAACAAAATCACAATTTTAAACTAATTTTTGTCTGGAAGCATTACATAGTTCAAGTTATTTGTCATGATTAAGCTGTTTAATTACATCAATGGCGACAGCATCCCCAGGGGGGGAGGCAGACTGAGCCAAAACGCTTGGTGCCACAGTTGGTGTCATTCCAAGGGCATCCCCGGTTACTTCGTCCATCATTTCAGTCACGGGATACGGCTCAACTTCAAACCCACTGCAAAAAACAATTGTAGCAGTTGACTACATCCTGAAGAGAGAACGTAGTTATAGAAATGGTAAAACATAAATCCAAACTCTTCTTTATGATTTGTTGGATATGGCCACTGTTTTAGCCTTCATCCCCGCGTCAATGAATACTGAAGAGGCTAAAGCATGTATGGAATACTTAATAGGGGTGCCTTTTAAGTCTTGCATTTTTTTAATCGACCATGCAACAGAACTTATACACTACTAATCTTAGAGTTGGTTTGAATGAACTTATTAATTATTGCGTCTTTCAGCCCAACGTTCATCGTTAAAAACCTACAGCACACCGCCATTAATACCTGTGAGCCAAAAATATTTAAGGTAGCCATCTTAACCTGGAAATGTATGACAGTTTTGCCAAAGATGTGGCTCTAATAACGAAGTTGCTACAAAATGGAATTACATCGTTGGGGAAAATTTTAACCATTGCCACATCCAAACCACTGCTAAAGCGAAACAAGAGACTAAACCAGTTTTAAAATGGTTTCTTGTATTGGATATGACATTCGGAGAGGAGTTAGATAAAAATCAAGTGGGTGACAGACATTACTGTTGCTGTATCTTAAAATTTAACTTATTACAGTCAAACCGGAAGTTCTTTTGATGACAACCTTGCAATATTCTGCCCTAATATTGGTACTTTGATTTACAGTTTGAGTGGAGCAAGTTGCAAGCTGTCCAAGCAAGTTGTTTAGTTCATTTTGTTTGTCGTTTACACCTTGAAGAACTAGAACAGCTTTTTTCACGCGATCGAGATGAACATTGCAGTTGCAGAGTGGCTACTCAAATTAAAAAGCTCCCAAATTTGTCCTCAAAATAATCCAGCAGCACTTGAAACATTTTCATGAGATATCACAAAAGTTGTAACTACGAGGAACGAAATGACTGAGCAACTTAAGACCGTGTTACACGAGTCAACTTGCAATTACGATTGCCCGCGCAACAATGTTACGTGTTGTGTTGCGAGTTTTTGAAACCAATTCAAAAACTCGCAACATAATGCGTGAGCCCAGTGTTGCGCAGAAAATCGTCCCCGGTGACCTGTTACACGGGGAACGATTTTCCACGATATGGTGTTGCGCGGAAAATAGTCGTTGCAAGTTGACTCGTGTAACATGGCATTTACTTGCGCTGGTTGCAACTTGCTTCGCTCAAACTGTCAATCAAATTATCAATATTGTGGAGGAAGTTTGTAAGGTTGTCATAAAAAGACATTAGGATTGATTGTAACGTTGCATAGTAAAAGTTATTTTACCACTACTGCCAGCTGTACTGACGTTATGTTTAGCAAAACCTACAATGGAGTCATAGTTCTCTCTTCTTCCGGATCAGACGTCTTGAGCATCCCAACCTTCACTCCTGCTGTAACTTGCAACACGCGTCCATCCTCTGCACATACAATGAATACACGCATGAAGGTTAGAGAAAAGGTATGAACCTTGGTGGGTTTGAGAGAAATTTAAAGGAGGCACAAACACTCGACCTTCGGTCTCAAGTTTGTACTATCTGCTTTTGATTTCTCCCCTTAATTTGCATTAGCCTGAGTGAACGCGGTAGCTGTGTTTTATTTCTTAAAATTAATGTAAGCAAACGATAAAAAGCACAACGTTTCAACCTCTCCGAGGTCATTTTCAAGTGACGTAAAAGAATAAATACTCGGCGGCTAAAATATGCTAAAATTCTAAACAAGAAAACAAAAAGAGCTATTTTCTAAAATATAGACTAAGGTTTAGAACAATAAAACAATAAAACTGGAGTTAATAATTAAGTAAAATCTAAGTAAAAGTTTAGCACGAATGAAATCACACTGTTTGTTCAAGGATGATCTCAGTTCTCTAATAAAAACCATTTTATAAATGACACAGTCCAGTTTGCTTTGACATTTTTAAAAATTCTAAAATGTTGGGAAATATTATTTGGATTAATGCCATGTCCTTTGTTGTGCTTGCCAATCTCTGAGCTCTTGTGATCTTCAATGCATTGATAAAGGTGTTAGCATGTTTATCAGTTGGATAAAAAAAACACTATTATAATTCTAAAGCAAATCAACACCTGTTCCAAAAGAATGGACAACCAAAGATATCATAAAACTCTACAGCCAATGAGAATACACAATTTGAGGATTTGGTAAAGCCTAAGCTAGCTAAATCCTTCTAAATCCTTTTATGAACCTAAGTGGCCCATTGGAGCCGGTGATTATCTCCGGTTTCTGTAATGTTAAGCGGATGAGAGTCATTGACTCCCCCTGAACGGGACACTAATCCATCGCAGGTTAGCCCCCAGCAGAAGCTGGTTCTCATTTTACCGACCTCGGGAGGATGGCAAACTGAGTCAACTTTGGCGGAAATAAGGTCACAAATGTTCAACACTCGGCTGAGCACTAAACAATGCTAGAAAACCAGAGAAGGCAGGCAAATTATCAAACCTTGAATCAGATCTCCATCTGATGTACAACACTCAACTTGAAACCCAAACGGCCGGCCTTGGCTGACCTCAATATGGTCTTGACCCACAATGCGTAGCTGAACAGCCTCCACTGGTGAAAAAAATGTAAAAAGTCTGTACTTCAAAGAGGTTACAAGTTTACAACAAACATTTCGCTTATTGCTTCAGCATTAAGGCAGACGGGAAACTGCAACAATTTTGACTGATAAAGATAAGGTCAGACAAAAAATATTCCGTTTTATTTCTTAAATGTTAATGCCAAATGTCGCAGTATCGTAATGTTACCTTCTGGATGTCCACCGACCCACATTCCTTCATACGAAATTCCTGAGGAATGGATCAGGGACCCTTCACCATTGAACACATCACCCCACCACTGACCCTAAAAAGTAATACAGTAAATTATTCTATCAGACATTTACAGTAGACATTCAAGCGATAAAGCAGTGAATAAAAACCATATATCAGTGATAAAAGGCATATCACCATAAAATGGTCCAATCAAAAAGCTTGATATGAGTATTTTCAACCAATCATATTGCTTGCATTATTTTGTATTATCAATAGCTTTGCAATATCCGAGATTTGTCCATCCCTTTTCAAACAGACTTTAAATAAATTAAGTTATTTGTAAGTACATGATGTGCAAATCCCGTGAATATTTCCAATAATTCTAAGGATGATCTTAAATCTTACTGCATAAATCGATCCATCTGCGAACTTCATGACCCCATGGCCTTGTTTGATGCCATGCACCCAATCTCCCTCATAATGGTCACCATTACTGAAAATCAACAGATCTTGTTAGAGGTACAGGTACCTATATCCCCTTTGGAGTAACCCCTTCCTCAGTTATCCCTATCCTCCTTAAAGCAACCCTCTTCTCAGTTATCTCTATCCTCCTTAGAGCAGGCCCCTCCTAAACTATCTCTATCCTCATTGCAGCAACACTTTCCTCAACTATCTTTATCCTCCTTGGAGCAAGCTCCTCCTAAACTTTCTTTATCCTCCTTGAATTAACCCATTCCTCAGGTATCTCTCTTCTCCTTGGGCCAATCTTCTCCACAGCTATCTCTATCCTCCTTGGAGCAAGCCCCTCCACAGCTATCTCCATCCTCCTTGGAGCAAGCGCCTCCACAGCTATCTCTATCCTCCTTGGAGCAAGCCCCTCCACAGCTATCTCTATCCTCCTTGGAGCAAGCCCCTCAACAGCTATCTCCATCCTCCTTGGAGCAAGCCCCTCCACAGCTATCTCCATTCTCCTTGGAGCAAGGCCCTCCACAGCTATCTCCATCCTCCTTGGAGCAAGCCCCTCCACAGCTATCTCAATCCTCCTTCGTGCAACCCCTTCCTCAGCTATTTCTATCCTCCTTGGAGCAAGCGCCTGTACAGCTATCTCTACCCTCCTTAGAATAATCCCCTCCTCATGTCTCTCTATACTCCTTAGAGCAATCCCCTCCTCGTGTATCTCTATCCTCCATAGAGCAACCCCCTCCTCGTGTATCTCCATCCTCCTTAGAGCACTCCCCTCCTAATGTATCTCTATCCTCTTTAGAGCAACCCCCTCCTCAGGTATCTCTATTCTCTGTAGAGCAAACCCATCCTCATGTATCTCTATCCTCCTTACAGCAAACTCCTCCTCATGTATCTCTATCCTCCGCAGAGCAATCCCCTCCTCATGTATCTCTACCCTCCTTAGAATAATCTTCTCCTCATGTATCTCTATACTCCTTAGAGCAACCCCCTCCTCATGTATCTCTATCCTTCGTAGAGCAATCCCCTCCTCATGTATCTCTATCCTACATAGAGCAACCCCCTCCTCATGTATCTCTATCCTACGTAGAGCAACCCCCTCCTCAGTTATCTCTATCCTACGTAGAGCAATCCCCTCCTC
>JAODFW021015729.1:0-10001 GCA_027575235.2 Palythoa mutuki | reverse complement strand
ATTTCCAGTAAGAAATGAGTCTGAAGATAATTTTTTACGCGACAAGTCAACCAAAACAAATCTACGTGAGAAAAATAATGACAGTATAGCTCCAACGCATTCATCTAGATACACGAAATTGTCATGGCTGCTCATCGGGCTGATCAAACTTTTGCTCTGTTGTGCAATGGCTATTTTTACCGTGTCAGCAGTTATCCACAGTCAAACGTGTTGGGAGAAAATGATTGACGGCTCTATGGAATCCTTCTCATCACAAGCAGTAGCATTTTTACGTACTGGGCTCTTATGGTTATGTGAATCTGTCTCCAGATCTGTTGTCTGGCTAACAAATAAAATTACGTATTAATTTTTGAATACAATACTTTTTGCGGAAAAGAGTGGTTTTAGTCAAATGGCGCATTTGTGCTTTAGAATTTGTGAGAATAAAATCAGGAAAAATAAAATTTTTGCAATGAAAATATAGAGACCTGAGAAAAAGAGTTAGTTATTTCTGATCTGCAAATCACAGTCGCTCTGCCGGACCGAATGCGATGACCCGTAATCTCTGAGAAGGAACACAGCGTTTTCAAACGTTGGCCAGCGGATGGAGAAATGGCTTCAAACGCACATATATACCACTGCTTCTTTTTTAAAAAAAATTCCTTTGCGTGGTTCTCAGACTCCGTTTCCTTGGGAACCGACCTCGTTCCCGGGGCTTTTCCTTACACTCACGCCGTTCTAGGGAAAGGCCTGGTAACGACTAACAGAGTCCTTGCTTTGTAACAAGATTGTCAAATATTCCATAAAACAAGATTAACCAACACCCGTATTCCATATGTCAAAACTAAAGCCACAGGAAGAATTGGTGTATCAAGTGCCCCTTTTGTACCCGAAAATTCCCCCCTCCCCCCTTCGCCCGGACATGACTTTATTAGATGCATTATGATGATAAAACGACGGAAAAAAAATTCCGTGACGAGATTTTCATTCGGTTAATCCAAATTAATTCAAGGGGAATAAAGTTTAATTTACATTCCGCATATAAAACAAAATTGTATATTTGCTACTCATTTCATGAATCTAGTGGCACAAGTCTTAAGTTGGTACAGGAATAATGTAAATTACGACATTCGTTGATATTTGGCAATAATTACTAGTGGATAGTGTTTTTCTAAAGCACTACTGCTAGCAAATCTAGTAAAAAAAGATAATTTATAAATGCATCAATTATCAAGTTTTTGTTATCGAGAAGCCTCTTCATCACAAACAGAATTTGATTCTGTACGAGATCAATAGAATTAAACATGAAAATAGGAAATTTATTCAAAGCGCACAAATTAATATTTTTTTTAAATATCGTGTTTCTTAGAAGGAATAAGAATTTTCCAATAACAGTAATTTATAAGGCATCTCTCATATGAGTGGAATATGATGAAGTTATTTGCCAATACTAAACTTAAAATGGTTTTAGTTGCTTACTTTTGTCGAACAGATTTCAAACGTCGCCATCTCATGCTTAACACAAACTTGAGAAATGTTTGTGTTAATACTAGTACAACGGATACAATTGAGTGAACTGTAAAAAGTTTCTAAATGTAAAAGAAAAAATATTCTCAACTCAAGTTGTCAGATTAGTCTGAAGTAAAGGAACTTTGTAAATAAGTGTTTCCTCTTGCTGCAAGGAATTCCAGCTAAATGATCCCTAATAATATTCTTAATTGATGTAGGTTTGTCAAAAGAAATACAATCATACATGCATTTTTTTTTTCATTAAGAACCAGTAAATTTTGATCCAAGCTCATCAATCTTAACTTTTAGCACAAATTAATCTTCGATTACAAGTACCGTCTGTGCACATTCTTTTGACTTTGCTATTGAAACGACTTGAAACAAAAACTTTTGGCATTTCACAGTGAAATAGCAAACTTTTGCAGAGCATGAAAACAAATTCTGCAAACAACACGATAAACCATGATGTGATGAATTTCTTCTATGAACAAAAAACATTTGAAATTAACACAAGTCTCAAGCCGATCATTGTTCCTGCATTGTTCTTAAATTTTGAGAAAATTTGAGCCTTGTTCTTATAAAATTTTTCCTATAAAAAGAAATGCAGGCAGTTCTATAGGGATCACATATTCTGAGCAGAAACAATAACTTATTAAGCAACTATTCTGAACCTTCTGTTTAACAAAGGCAGTTTTATGTTAATGTTATTTTTGTTTATTGCGCCTTTTTTTGAAAAGATTAAGTGAACGGAGAGTAATTTAAAGCCGGCTAAAGATGGCTTTAAACACGGCAAAAACAACCGTCGGGAAAGAATTCACTGCCTTTGACTGAGCAGTGATATCAATTAATGCAAACGAAGAAATTGTAATTGGTAAAAAATAACCTAGCTTAATTCCATAAGTTATTATAACAGAACCAAATACAAAAATTGACCGCTAGCTTCTCCTCTATTCTAGATTGGATTTTAATTTATAACTAACTACCCTTCCCCCGGGGAACGATTTTCACCGTTCAAGATAATATGTCATATTCTTTCCTTCACATCTGCAGTTAGTTTGCTTAAATATGTTAGGTACCCACTGAAACTTTTGTCAGAATCTGTATCTGAATCGATGTTTGTTAATATACTTTGGACTGAACTGATCCTGGTCTCTGTAATAGCGTGGGCTCAGTTTTTCCACTTCAAGCTGGAGTTTCTCTTTTAAAATCATCCAGCCGTTAATGGTTGTAACAGGGTATAACCTCACAAATATTACCATTACGTATTCTAGTTTTGATTTGATCAAAATATATCTCTGCCGATGGCAATTTAAAACAATCCACAAAAAGCAAAACATATATATCGGTAGGATACAATAATTCAATTTTTGGTCTATCTGTATTGTAGCCAGTAAAAGATCTCTTTTGGAAAACACTTATGCGGTTTAGTGTGATTCCATTGGTGGCAATTGCAGGTTATTGTGGCAAATAGGGCCTGAACGCCCCTCATAAAATGTTGCAATACATTCCGTGCTTAACCTCCTCGGTTACTGTTGTATTAAAGTGTTTTGCCAAGAAGTCATCAAGGTAACGCTGTACGTCATTATTTCCTTGTTTCTCAGCAATACTTCTCGCTGTATCCCCGTCATACGTTTTGCGAGCAATCAGTTCTTCTCCATGATTTAGTAGTACTTCTGCAACGGGAACGGTGCCGTCTTTGGCGGTATAATGCAGCGCGTTCCAGCCTCGATTGTCCATGGCATTCTTGTCCGCCCCATGAGACATGAGCACGTTTGCAGCTTCCTGCTGACCGTATAAGCAGGCAATATGCAACGGAGTCGCACCTTCGGTAGTTCGACAGCTCACTCCAAGACCCAACTTGATCAAAGTCTCGATTATGGACACGTGGCCCTGTTGAGTGGCGTAGTGAACTGCCGTCCATCCTTTGTCATCGGTAGCTTGTAAATCTGCCCCGTGCTCCACCAGAATATTTATTACTTCAGGATGGTTATTTAAAGCAGCGAAATGAATAGCGTGTTTGCCGTTACTCGACTTAGCTTCTACGTCTTGTTCATATTTCAAAAGCATTTTTATCAAAGGGATTTTTCCACTTTCGCAAGCTACATGAAAAGCAGTCATGCCTTCACTATTTTGAAGGTTTAAATTGGCTCCCCGAGTGAGTAATAATTCTACTGCTTCCTCGCGGCCCGAAACAACAGCCGTGTGTAACAAACTTAGTCCGCTGGGAGTAATATGTTCAACCTCTACACCATGGTCCAGAAATTCATTTAGGATTGGAACGAAACCCAGCTTTACGGCGCTGGAGACAGCTTCTCTTCCGTCATTGTCGGATAAAGTTTTGTCGGCGCCGTGCGAAAGCAGCAGTTTTACTGCTTCAGATTGGTTAAAATTTGTAGCAACGTGCAAAGCTGTGGAGCCACGACCGCCGCGACAGTTTATTTCCAGTCCAAAATTAAGAAGCATTTCGATTACTTTTGTGTACCCTCCACGACACGCGTAATGAAGGGCGGTGCGCCCGTCGGAATCAACCGCAAAAACATCGCCTCCTAGCGATTGTAAAACGCGTATTATGTCATCAAATCCACGTGCTGCAGCGCATTGGATGGGAGTTGCTTCGTTGTTTGTTTGCACGTTTGCATCGATACCGTGTTCTAATAACTTTTCAACGACTGCCAACTGGCCACTGAAACAAGCATAGTGAAGGCAAGTCATTCCCTGGTTGTCCCGTAGATGAGCGTCGCCTCCATTAGACAAGAGAAACTCCAGCGCTTCCGCGTGACCGTGAAGTGCCGCAATACAACAGGACGTCTGACCTGCGTTTGTTATGTGATTGGGAAAAGCAGAAGATGTCAACAATAACTCCAGCACGCTCTCGTCGCCTCCCTTGCTGGCGTGATGAAGTGCTATCCAACCGAGATTATCCGACGTTTGAATCTCCGCGCCGTTGGACAAAAGGAAGTGGACCATTTCGGGGTGGCCATGGCGAGACGCAATGTGAAGCGGCGTGATCCCTTGGTGCGATTTTACATCCGCCTGAAGGCCTTGTTTAAGGAGCATTTTAGCAACTGGTACATGTCCGCCCTGGCAAGCGTAATGCAATGCACTCCATCCATCATTATCCGTTGCATTTACTTTAGCTTTGGAAGAGAGAAGAAGCCGAATTACATCCGGGTGGCCATATCTTGCAGCAATGTGAAAGGGCGTTGATCCCTGTTTTGTGCGCCTGTCTACTAAAACCCCAGCACTTAAGAGTAGTTTAACAACATCCACGTGTCCACCGAGCGTTGCGAAGTGTATCGCATTCCATCCGAACTTGTCAAGTTTTGAGACGTCTGCGTTGTGTTTCAGTAAAAATTCAACCGCCTCGGCGTGACCATGGCAACCAGCAATCATAAGCGCTGTACATCCCCCGTGGACTGGTTCATTGATGGAAAAACCTTGAGAAAGCACGGCCTCGATAATGTTTACGTGACCGTTCTGACAGGCCGTGTGTAATGCATTCCAGCCGTCCTTGTCCGTAGCATCTTTGTTTCCACTTTTAGTCAAAAGCACATTTACAGCAGCGGAGTGGCCGTTTCTTGCAGCAGTATGAATCGGAGAATGGCCCTCACTGTTGAGTGTTATAAACTGAAGTCCCTGCTGAAGGAGATAATCGATTATTTGCACGTGGCCAGATTCGCTGGCCCAGTACAACGCATTTAAACCATTTTCGTCAACCGCATCTCCGTTTGCTCCTTTGTCTATCAATAATTTTACAGCTTCTAAGTGCCCGTAACGCGATGATAAGTGAAGAGGCACTACTCCTAGGTTAGCGCAAACATCTGGGTCTACTCCATGGTCAAGAAGTATTTCCATGACAACAGTATGTCCTTCTCTGCTGGCCCAGTGTAGTGCCGTCCAACCCTCGCTATCCTTGGCAGACGCATTGGCGCCTAACGACAACAGGTAGCGAACAGTGTCCGTGTTGCCGTAACGTGAAGCAATATGGATCAAAGTCATTCCGTGAGTTTTTGAGTCGACATTTACAGAAGGAACCACTGCAGAATATAAAGGAAAGAGAATTAACGGTGCAGCTATCATCATCATCATCGTCATCATCATCATCATCAACATCATCGTTTTCATTAGGTAACAGTTTTCATCAGCATAACTAGCAGTTGTCCCAAATGGCTGGCAGTTGGCGATATTAAAAATCAATACAATAGAATACGATACGATACAATATGATATGATATGATACCATACGATACAGTACGATACAATACGATACGATACAGTACGATACGATACGATACAATACGATACGATACGATACAATACAATACGATACGATACGATACGATACGATACAATACAATACGATACGATACGATACGATACGATACGATACGATACAATACGATACGATACGATACGGTACGATACGATACAATACGATAAGATAAGATACGATACGATACAATACGATATAATACGATACAATACGATACAATACGATACCATACGATACAATACAATACAATACTACACGATACAATACAATATGATACAATACAATACAATACAATACGATACGATGAAATACAATACGATACAGTACGATACAATACAATACGATACGATGCGATACAGTACGATACGATACGATACAATACAATACGATAAGATAAGGTACAATACAATACAATACAATACGATACGATACGATACAATACTACACGATACAATACAATATGATACAATACAATACAATACAATACGATACAATACAATACGATACAGTACGATACAATACGATACAATACGATACAATACGATACAATACAATACAATACGATACGATGCGATACATTACGATACGATACAATACGATAAGATACGGTACAATACAATACAATACGATACGATACAGTACGATACGATACAATACGATACGATACAATACGATACGATACAGTGCGATACGATACAATACGATAAGATACGATACGATACAATACGATATAATACGATACAATATGATACAATACGATACAATACGATACAATACGATACAATACAAGACAATACGATACAATACAATACAATACAATACAATACAATATATCATCAATACGATACCATACAATACAATACAATACAATACGTTGTAAAATTCAATAATTATTCACGAGGGTGAAAGCCAATCCCAGCACAGTATTCAAATCACACGTACACAACTGTAAACCCCAATACAAATCAACTGTCTGAAAGCACGGGAAGGCATTGGATAAGTAACAGGGAAAGGCTGCGGTTGATGAATTATTAAACAATAGAATTAACTTTTGATACAAACTCCTGCTCAGCTAATTAGTACTCATTAACTTTTGATATACATCTCTACTAGACAGTACTGATTTTTAAAAATGAAAAACACAATGGCCATGTTTTCGTCATGGAATGTAGTATTAAATGTTTTTCGAAACACGGTGAACCTTTGCAATATAAATAATATACTGGTTAAAACGGAACATACAAATAAACACGACACGTGATGAAATATTGTTTCAAAGAATGTCGTTTTACCTCCTATCACTTTTCTCCAGTATAGAAATACATTTTCCCCCTGTACACTTCCCAAATGGCGATTAATGCCGCAAATAGGTAGGTACAGCGTCATAGGAGGGCAGCGTTCCCCAGGTTGCTTCGCCATGCACTTCACAAATGAATTTGTAGAGCCAGAAGTTTAAACTGTTCGGAAATTTGCTCGAGCGGGACTGACAGGTCCTCGACATTGGTTGACTCAAGTGCGTTGCCTCCAACTGTTTCCAAATGCGCTTTTTTTTCAATTTCATATTCAGCCAGGCATTAAAAACTTTCACCGCCCTTTTTATATTGTATTCGATATTTTTAGGTACTATTTCGGACAGTAAGGAAATTTCTTCCTTTTCAGTTTTCGAAGGACGGTAGCGAGCTGTTGCTATATTCACGGTTTGGCAGTGAATTAGAATCATTAATAGTTCTATTATTGTCCAATCCACTTTTTCGTGTGGAATGTACAACATTTTAGCATGCATTTTCAATTACTGAATCGCATAATTAATAGTTCTATTATTGTCCCATGCACTCTCAACTGTGGGACGTACAGCATTTTGGCATGCATGTCCAATTACCTAATCGCATAACAATACTTTGCATTCAATTTATTGTTTTCATTTCACAAGTACGATAAAATATTCGCGTCCGATCTGTTTGAGTGTTTACAATGGCGAGCTTATTGGATAACCTATACGAACAGCATCTTGAAACATAATCAGACAATCAGCCATTCAGACACCTGACAGTTTTTGTTGATGCTTTAACATTTAAAATTTAAGCGTTGCTAAAGCCAACTTTATAACACAATCGATCTTATGAATACTTTAGGTGGCATCATATGTTGGACTCTTGTGTCAGATGAGTACGAAAATGAAGAGCTGGGTTATTCTGCAAAAGTTGAAGAAATGATCAAGGACGGCAAGTGGGAACTCATTAAGAAAGAGTTGATTCAATATCACAAAGTGGCCAGGGAACACATGGGCGAGAAGTGCTATCTTTTTGCTTTTAAGGTGTTGAAAAACTGACTAAAATCTGAAATTTTATGAAGCTAATTTTTAATAAAATTTTCTTTTTCGAAAAAGGAAAACAGTTTGTATCCTGAGTGATTACTTATGTACTTGACAGAATTAGTTTATATGTAGTTCAAGAATGCATGTAGAACAAATACTTCTTCCAAGACCTGCAGAAAATGCATTCGTCATCTGCCACAAACTTTTCATATCCACTGCAGATCTCAAGAGACATATCAATATTCAAGTTGGTCCCAACTAATCCAGTTAGTGAGCCACATATATCAACATCTCAGTTAGACCCAGTAAATCCAATTAGGAACACTTTAGTGAGCCACATCTGGTGGCTGTCTGATGTTTGTGTGTCACATATATGTCCACATCTCTCAGCTGGACCCAGTAAATCTAGTTAGGCTGATGTTTGTGTTCCACATATGTCCACATCTCTCAGCTGGACCCAGTAGATCTAGTTAGGCTGATGTTTGTGTTCCACATATGTCCACATCTCTCAGCTGGACCCAGTAAGTCTAGTTAGGCTGATGTTTATGTGCCACATATGTCCACATCTCTCAGCTGGACCCAGTAAGTCTAGTTAGGCTGATTTTTATGTGCCACATATGTCCACATTTCTCAGCTGGACCCAGTAAATCTAGTTAGGCTGATGTTTGTGTGCCACATATGTCCACATCTCTCGGTTAGACACAGTAAATCTAGTTAGGGTGACGCTTGTGTGCCACATATGTCCACATCTCTCAGCTGGACCCAGTAAATCTAGTTAGGCTGATGTTTGTGTGCCACATATGTCCACATCTCTCTGTAATTTTAGTGTAAGTTGTCTTTGTTTCACCTCTGTGTAAAATGTAATTGACAGCACTGGGCCGCGGTTTCTTCATAAGACGTGCTGAAAAGTGTGCTTTGATGTTTTACCTGCAAGCAGAAAACTAGTATCGCGCTTGACGTGACAAGCAACACACGTTGTACTGATAATTAGTTACATTTTGCCTTTTTGTTTACTCGTGCATCCGATAATTACGAGATAACAAATCGGTCAGTAACACAAACCGTCAGCAGATTTTTAGATTATTTTAAATGGTATTAGATGCTATTTGTGTTAGCATATGACAACCAAAGGGTAATTACTTACAAGTAAATGAAATTAATCTAAACATGAGGGAAACATGACATACTTAACACAACAGTATTCAGTAAACAAGGGTTCCAGTTTAGTGTTTGATGTGTGTAGTTGTTACAGCTGACTCGAGAAGGGCAGTAATTCAAAAATATTTGTGCAAAATTCTTAATTAGGAAAAATAAAAATTATTTTAATTAGTCATAAACAGGGTGTGCTTTATACTTCATGCCATAAACAGGGTATTAAAATACCCTGGGTCGGGGTTTGACAAAATGGGCGGCACACCCCCACCCTTATGAAGTGAGAGTACCCCCCCACCCGGGCAGTAAATCCGCAAATCTAGTTAGAGTGACGTTTGTGTGCCACATATGTGCACATCACTTGGTTAGACGTAGTAAATCCAGTTAAGGTGACTTTAGTGTGCCACATATATCAACACGTCTCACTTAATCCTAGTAAATCAAGTTAAGGTGACTTTAGTGTGCCACATATATCAACACGTCTCAGTTAATCCTAGTAAATCCAGTTAAGGTGACTTTAGTGTGCCACATATGTCAACACGTCCCAGTTAATCCTAGTAAATCCAGTTAGGGTTACTTTAGTGTGCCACATATGTCAACATGTCTCAGTTAATCCTAGTAAATCCAGTTAGGGTGACTTTAGTGTGCCACATATGTCAACACGTCTCAGTTAATCCTAGTAAATCCAGTTAGGGTGACTTTAGTGTGCCACATATGTCAACATGTCTCAGTTAATCCTAGTAAATCCAGTTAGGGTGACTTTAGTGTGCCACA
>JAODFW021015633.1:0-10002 GCA_027575235.2 Palythoa mutuki | reverse complement strand
GTTAAAAACAAAACTAAAGATTTCAATAAAATAAAAGCTTGTTAAAAAAGTTAATTTATTTTATATGGGCGCCGATTCTAAAAAAAAACAAACAAAAAAAACATAAACTAAGTTACCGGCCAAATGTTTTGATCGAAGCGGTGACCATGAAGAAGTGAAGTGTGCGAGATGATTTTGTTGCTAGGCACTCTATAGCCATGCGGAGAATATATTTTCAAGAATTCATATTTATATTTTAAAAAATCTGTACAATTTTAATATTCGTGTTTTTTTTTTTTCTCTCGTAACAGAGAATCAATTAGGAAAACAGGAAAATGAAGCTATTTTGTGACACAGTTTAAGTCTTTGAATTGTTGTTGTTGTTGTTGTTGTTTCAAAATCACTTGTTATCAATTTAAGCTAACTCAGTAACTGTATTTCGTAAGAATCCAACCCTGCCGCAATCACTTTAATATCAAATTTTAGCAAACAAACGAAACTGATATCGCCCTAGCTATAAAAAAACATATAATTTTAAATACCTTATAGAGCAATAAGTCCTGTTTTTAAAATCTTTCTCAGATCGCCATGACCACTACGAACCAGCTCTCTTTTAACTGTCAAAACAGAATCTCCAATGTCCTATCAAACGTTGCGTATCGTTTTTAAAATCAAAGTTAGTAAAAAATCATGTGAGCAAATTAACACTGTTTCAGTGTTTGCCAAAAAGATGCATAAATTCACACGTTCTGTTTAAACACCTTTCCCTTGGATTACATGTTTTATGTAAATATTGTAAATCCTTGTTTTGACTCCTACTTCCAGCGTATGCTCGTCGCAAAATGTATACCTGTGGTCACACTAGAAACTTTCCCGCGGGGATTCGGCTTGGGTCGGATTTTGGCTTGGGTTTAAGTTGAGCCAAACACTTTCGCTTAAATATGAACGAAATCCCCGAGGTAAATAGTGAAATTGACATCTAAGGACAGTCCGACTTCTAATAAATGCTGTTTTTAATAAGAACCCGTAAATATTGCCGAGGCTCACTGTTCTTATAAATATTTGGTGACTTCAGCCTGAAGTTATTCTTAAATTGTTCTTATTTCTGTCAGTGGTTTTTATTGAAGATAAAACAAAATAAAACCAAGTATTGGAAAACGAAAACGCCTTGCGCCACACACATGTATTGTACGGCTGCATTTCGAGACGAACTGATAAGTCTTTATCACTAAGTTTTAGTCAGTTTTCTACCACAAAAACTTTTCCAGTTATCAAGCCTCATCTTGAGATTGTTATTAAATTGTTCTTTAATTCTGGAAAATTTGAGACTCGTATTTCTTATAACTATGTTGTTCTTGTATAAAAAAAAAGCGTGTATATGATTATGATTGGTTGAGCCTATCTCGAGCTCCCTGTATGCTGGCTTTTTAGCTCCGCAACTGTCATGGGTTCTCATTTTGTTCCGCTTTATGATATATCCATGGAGATTCCCCGTCGTCAATTAACTTGGGAAATAAATATCCACGAACTAAAAATGTTTTACCATTGATAGAACAAGGCCAGTGTAACCTTAGCTATTAAAATAGGTAAGTAGATTATTCACGAAGCGATTACCTGAAACCGTGCACCTGCCAGGCTGAACGAATGCGTAGCCTGAGGTCCTGGCCATATCAAGAGGATACGCGATATGAAAAATGACATAAATCCGAAACGATAATGAAATTTTCATAGCTACGGGGTCTACTGCTAGATAAAGCGACTTGCTCCTGTAACTTGATTTATGAATTTATAATATGCTTTTGATTGATTAATGTGAAATCAACAAAAACTAAAACCTTGCATTTTCAGGGATATTAAAATTCTAAATATCCGATATGAAAAAAAATTCATAAAGGATAAATAAAAAGCGAAATTGCACTGAACTGATAAACAAAACTACAGCAATGTTCTAAACGCTTCGTATTAATTATAAATGTTTTTAAACATATTAATGCTGTTAAACATTAAAAATAATCAAAACTGATCGGTAATATAAAGAAACTAGATCCATTTAGGTACAAATGTAAAAAAAAAAAAGATTTTGTATAACTGACATAACGCTTTGAGTACTACGTGTTCTGATTTTTTCTTCTTTATAAAAAGTACAAAGAAAATTACCAGATACAAAAAAATCAGTGGCTTTTTTGGTTACAAAAATATTTGAAAACTAACTGGAAATATTGTCGAGTGACCGGGCTAAAATAGCATTAAAATTGTTTTGCGGTTTTTCCTATCTCAAAATTTCAAAAATTTATCATTTTTCAGTAACTGAAAATTTTGCAGCTTTATTCTTTATCAAGCCAGGGAAGGAAATATTAAGTAAAAGTTGCTGCATATCGAGAATATTTGGAAAATTATTTACAGTAATCGTAATAAAAGCAATCCGGGCAGAATAATTTAGTATAAGAATTGCATGAATAACCATAAAATCTTAATTTTAAAATATCTAAAAACAGTTTTATACCTTGATATATTCGACCAGGAGTGTTGGTTGGTAGATCAGACATAGTTGAAATGGCTTGCTGTTTTTTTTGGTGTCCTAAGCTTCCAAACAAACGTGCATTTGAGAGGGCACGTAATCATTATTTACAACTTAATATTAATAAGGAAAGTATTAAAGTCAACCAAAGTCGAATGAAACCCGCTACAATCGGAAGTAGATAAAGATAGACCCTCCACAAGATTTACAAAATTCCAACAAAAATAAAAATCTAAAAATACAAAATAATTACAAATCATAAAGATATAAATTAGTTTTGAAAAAGTGAGAAAATACAGATAAGTTAAAAGAGACCTAAAGATGAATGGAATTACCATGACATTAAGAGGTTTAGATTCTATTATGATTTAACTTTATTGCGATGCCAGAAGCTTTAGATAAAACAAAATTTAAATCAATTCAAAACACATTTATTAAAAGCGTATGGAATGTTTTTGTTGGCAGATTAGATTTCATTAAGAAGGGAGTAATTTTAATATACTATAAAAAATTGATTTGTTTCGAAAATGAAAAGACAAATGTAAAATTTGTATTAATATTTATGTACGTTCTGTTAAATGGCTGGTACCGTTCGCAAACCCAAAGAATAAATAAACTGATAGAAGAAAAAATAGAGACATGTCAGTGATTTAGGCAAAATTGACACAAAAACCTATGGGAAAAAATCAATAAATATAACAAATGAGTTTGTTATTTATTTCATTCATTGGTGTAAATTTACTTTCATCGAAAACGATTAATAAAAATAAAGCCATCGATTGTGCTTTAAATGGTTTATTAAAGAATAAATTTATAGTTATAGCTATGTATAATTTCCAATAAAATATCCAAAATCATTTGTTGATTGAAAGTTTTAGAGTTTATCTGAAACGTTTCTTAGCATAGTACGAAAGTTTACAAACCTGTTTCCAGACTTAAAAACTAAAAAAGGAAGTTCAGCAGCATTTTGAATTACCAAAAGATCGTTTTCTGTAAAAATTTTGGCAAACGTCATTTCCTTGTTTTTACAACATACGTGCTTCAGCGAAACAAAATCTCTTTCAAAGCAACCGCAGTTGCTAGACAACTAGATAAGTTTTATTTGAACAGCATTTGTTCTGGAAACGTAGTGTTCCGACAAGCAAGAAGATATCAGTCAAATATCAACAAACTAAGTAATTTACGCTGATAATTGCAATTATAGATTAGTTTTATGTATTATTTTGGTTCCAAAGGGAAATTAAACAAACGCACCGTCCCAAAAGAGATTACGTACTGAAGGTGCAATAAAACATCGCTTACATATACTATTGGCACAATAATAATAATAATGATATCTAAGATCGAAAAACCGTGGATATTATTCTTTCACAGACTAAAACTTCAGTAAAATTTCATTCTTATTCATATTTACCTTAGGGTCAGAATTTAAAGTTATTTTGACGCGTTCGTGTGCTCTTGAAAGGACATCGTTATATATTTCACAAATAAGAACAGTACTTCATCCCAAAACTTGTAAGGTTTTTTGAAGACAACAGACAATTAAAACTTGAGAAAGAGACTTTCTTATTCTGTAATATACGTGACTTCTTTTAATATGAAACAATTATCTTTCAAATCACGTGACATGTGCATTTTCCAAACTTGGCTCATTTTTTTTCGAACTGAGTGTATCGAACAAAACGTGAATTATTTTTGTAAATTTTAGCACGGCTTCAACATTAAAATTACAAAAAATAAAATCGCACGTAAACTTACAAATTTAATATGAATATCTGTGACATAAATTTGAAAGAGAAGAGAAAACTTACGTTAAATTAAAAATATAGGACGGATATTGCAGTTTTTTTTATAAAAACAGTACATCAAAGGGAAAAAAAAAACTGTGCCGAGTTTCAGTCTGGGCAGAGAATTTATGATTTTTCAAATAAATGATAGCCCTTTTTAAAAATGGGATAGCATCGTATATGTACACTGATTTTATAATATTCACTATTTGCGATCATTTCACATCGGTAACTTTGTTTTCCATTTTAGCTCTTACGTTTTATCATTTCTAAGTCCTAACTCCTATATCATTTCAAAATAGGCTATTCAGGTATTTGGTCGGTTGGTAAATGTTTCTTTCGAAGTTCAATCGCATATCATTTCAAAAGTGTTTCCTTTCATGCATTTGAGCATACATTTAGAAAAAAAGAGGAATCTCTCTTTGGATGTCATAATCTTAATAATTGCCTGACAATCAGCTGTCAAAGTAAAAGATATTGTCCGGAAACGCAACCTAAGATTAAGAATACTTAAACCTTTTAAGGCCATTAATTCTGTTGTTTAAATGAGATGATTAACGGCGGATAGAGAATATTTAAAAGCTTTTTAAAGAAAGTAGAACTAGAGAACCAGTTATCACGGGATGGAAGAGGCATCTACTGCTGTCAAAAACACATGAGTTAATGGATCGGAAATAATGCGAGCGGAACTGCAAAAAATGTAACTACAATAATTAAACCACAAGAACAGTCGGTTGAATCTTTCTGATGACCCCTTTATCTTCAGTTTGACACTAATTATCGTTACCAATTTGAACTTCTACAATATTAGCAAAAATGGTTTGATTCGATTTTACAAGTTCAATATCTTTATATTTTTTCTAATGTTGGTAACTACTTTAGTCTGAAAATAGATTTTTATGAATTTCACAACTTTAAAGACTCTTGTGCAAAACACGATAAACACTAACTAAATACATCACAAAATGAATCTCGATTACCATTACAATTACATTTCTTAAGAACGTTCTCAGTGAAATACATTAGATAGAGAGAATTTAACAGATCACTTTTGTAGGCAGATCCATACTGTAAAAATAAACTGAGTTTTGTAGCTTGCTGTAGAATATGACAAAGCAGTGTGATTTGAAAATGATACGAATTACTTCAGTGAAAAATCGTTGGAAAAATAACTGATCATAAATCTCAAAGATTCTTGAAGATTAATCCCGGGTTGTCCATTTTGATTGAAAAATGCTTTATGCTAAAACTTGGAGGGAAAATAAGCTTTAGGACCTTCTTTTAAAAGCGCCTTTTATAGAGAGATAAAAATAACTCTCGTAGCATTATCTTACAAAGTCACTTTTTTACAAACTCCGGTCACATTCAAAATTTTAGTGAAATAACGAATACATCAAAGCGAATTAGCTTTTAAAGTCTGATTTTTGTGCCAGTTCTTTCTCAGAGTCAAACAGAATTAAGTCGATAAAGCATTGGTGATAGTATATATTACTACTACTGAGTATCTTTGAGGACATGTTCGACGACTTCAAACTCCTTGTAAAATAGATACTTTAGGTATTTTTTCTGCAATGAAACACTTCGTGACAATATATATTATGTCTGCTGATGGCCCACAATTTCAAAACTCAATACAAATTTATTTTCAAATAGGTTAAAATTTATTTGAGGGTGGATTTCAAAATGACACGCAAAACTGTTTTCTCCCCCACTTATAAAAAAAGATGTTTATCCAGAAGAAAAGTGAATTACTGTCAGTACTGACCTGTAGGTGCAATGTTTACCATGCAGTGGGAATCTCGAGGGTCACTGAGCAAAAGTCAACTAATTATAAATTATAAATCCCTTGCAAATCAAATGTCTATACTACATAAATTGGGAAAAATTCTTTGACTCCATGACTCTTAATGGTAATATTACTCGAGTTATTCTGCAATATTATAAGAAAAAAAAATTAAAAAAAAAAAAGAATTGAACTCTAGGACTTTCGATTTTTACAGATTGATACATTGTGCTTGATCAGTACCAGCTACATGTTAAATTTAACGAAACCATAGTTTTCCGTTGTAATGAATAAAATGATTGTACTAACCTTTTTAAACGGAAGACAAATGTGCTTATCAGTTTTCCACACAGTCAGCATGAATAACGTCCCTTGTATTGGTAATTGTACAATATGAATTGAGCATCTAGTGGTGT
Organism: Palythoa mutuki; assembly: GCA_027575235.2. NCBI lineage: Eukaryota > Metazoa > Cnidaria > Anthozoa > Zoantharia > Sphenopidae > Palythoa > Palythoa mutuki. The sequence goes on along the minus strand of JAODFW021015633.1, from coordinate 3,519 downwards.
ACTTAACGTACGTACTGTATCGGTCGTGATGGTTGCAAGGAAAGCCGCATTTTAATGTGCACTTACATTTTCTAAACCATAAAAAAATTATTATTTTGCACTGGAGACGTTGTCATGACTCCGTATACAATAGCAATAAAAAATTTAGTGTAATATTCTATTGGTTTGATTAAATTTTAAAAAGGCGGACAAAGAAAAAAAAAGAGGCAGAGAGACAGAGAGTCCTGAAAGTACATTGAAGAAATTCAAGTGTCTACTTTTTTCTACCCAATTTCCGGTGGTCACAACCAAATCAAAATTCAACTGGCGTCGAAAAACTGTGCACCTGTCCTTTTCTGTCATAAAGTTTTTATTTTATTTTTCTGACTTTGCTAAAATTTAAAAACAAAGTGTTTATTTTTGTCTTAGCTTGAATATAAATATATATAATACATATCCTCATATTTCATCTCATTTGAAAAATGTTATGTAGGTTTTTCAAAATACTGTTGAAGGCTTTGTTCTTTCTAAGCATGACATTTCATTACTAAAAGCAATTAGCACTTTAATATTTTTAGGTTCTCGTATGATTTATGAATCGACTGTTGCTTGACGAAATCGCACGTCTTCATTCAAATAATTTCGACTGCTTAACACTTTTTCCAAACGTGATTAACTGAATTTTTCTGAATGAAAGTGCGGCTTTAAAAATATTCGTTTTTATTTTCAATTAACAATAAAAGCAAAGACTAAACACTTAAAAATTATTATACCATCAATAATTAACTGAAATAATCATGTATAATAGGTTTAAAATGAATTTCAAATGCTTCGATTTTTTCTGAACATAAACCAATGCATTAAAAGTGATTTTCAAAATATTATTTTTCCATAATCTGAAGCTGGCTTTAGAATGCCGTCAGACAAACCGTATTTTCTGGCTGCATAGCAAGACAGACTTAGTCTACATAATTGCACTTCATGGGGTATTTTTGGCTGGTGCACGCTAAATTATAAACAAGATTTAGAATGACGGCAGCCCAAAACCAAACCTCAACTGGAAAAGAAATTCAAAAAGTAGCGTAACAATAAAAACGGTGGTCCACGCTCTTTTTTTCGCCGAGGCTCACTAGCATGTTCTTAATTTTTTTGCGAATTCAGCCTCAACGAGTTCTTTTATGATTTTTAATTTAAAAATTGTTCTTATTTCTGCGAACGGTTTTTATTGAAGAAAAAACAAAATAAAACAAGGTATTGGAAAATGAAAGGCCTAGCGCGACACATGTACTGATTGCATGGCTGAATTTAGAGGCGATTGAACTACCGTCATTGTTTGCTGAGCAGTCTTTACAGTGAATCTTTTTATGTTTTATGGCTAAGTATCAGTCAATTTTCTACCACAGAAACTTTCCTAGCTATCAAGACTCAGCCTGATCTTGTTACTAAGTTGTTCTTAAATTTTGGCAAATTTGAGCCTCGGTGTTCTTATAAAGTTGTTCTTCAATAAAAAAAAAAAAAAAAAAAAAAAACGTGTAAATCTACATTTAACAATTCATAGATCGTGATCGGGCCATGACACGGTCAACGATAAACAAAAAGATTTTGATTAACGGTAGTTGAATAACACACTAAAACAGGCATCAATCTTATAATGTATATCCTTTTAATGATTTAAAGTCGAAGAACATTTTCCGAAATCGTTTTAAACAGCTTTTATTCAAAAACTAATGTGTAACACATGTGCAGTTTACTATATTTGATTTATTGCTCCGGTCAATAAGGATACTACTAAATAGTATAAATAAATATAACTCAACTAAAAATAATTCAACTTTCCGATAACATGAATATTCATAAACTCTGTTTCATTATTTACCAACAGCAAAATTTGTTTCGTCATGTGAAATAACAAATGCTATAACACTAGTATTTATATTATACATCTATTATTACCTTAAACGAAATACTATTTCTGGATTATAAAATATTTAACAGGCTTAACTCGAAAGATAAACTATTAATAGCATTGATTTTGTTGTAGTTCAAAAGACATGGAAGACATTCATCGAAACATAGGGTAATTGTCTTAAATTTAATGTTATGATTTTTTATTAAGGTGTGTCTCGTTTGTCTACTGGTCATTTGCTCATTTGCTTCTGAAAGCCTTTGATAATATATATTATATGACGACATACATCAATAGAGAAAGGAAAAAACAAAAATTAATTAAAAAATAATAATAAATTTTCCTAGCCAGTCGACTCTATTGAATGTGACAAGATATAAATGGTATATATAAATTTAAATCAGTCGCGGTAAAAACAGCAATATATTCAGATATTCATTTCATATTTGTTCCATAAAATGAATTATAGAAAGGTTGCACAATGTAAATAAATACACGGATGGGCTTCAATTTTGCATTATATTGATTAATCTCTTTTATTCGCTAATATTTACAGAACTACGTTTTACCCTGGCAACACTGTAGATCATTTCCGTCGTTCCAATGTACTTAAAAACTGTACAGAAAGAAATTCACACTGCCAAACTTGTTTTGCGTGTTACAGGTCGACACATTTGATTCTGTAAATCGTCAAAATAATCAATATTTCCGTTTCGCTTGGGCCGAGATTTCTTCAAAAGAGGACGTTCGGATCCAACAGACTCGTAAGATTCCTGCCTTGAGCAAGCAGCCTTTGAGCTCGTAGGTAAGTCAGTTGGAAACTGATCAAGTGCTTCAAGAGCAAGACTATTTCGGCTGCCAGTCTCTTCAATGGTCTTCTCTCCTGTGTTTTCTTCTTCATCCAAACTTCCCGTTCCTGAATCATCTAAGTTGCTGCCTTCCTTGTCGTTGCCAAAAATAAGTGTCACCTCGCCAGCATCCTCTTCCGTGATGCTGTTAAATGATGGCACGTTGTAGTGGGCACTTGATTCGTCTAAGCTTCTGAAATCAACTGGTAAGTAGGGTGTATCTTTTATCATCATGGTTTCCAAATCCTCTTTAAGTTGTGTAAACGAAGGCCGTAGCTCAGGGCTTTCATTCCAGCATTGCAACATTATGTTGTAACTGTAAAAATTCGAAAAGGGCCGTATTTAGCTATAGAAAAAGGTCAAATATTTTTAAGTAACTTCAAATTAAGTTTTGAGAATGTAGTTCCGATTTTAACTGAGCTGCAACACAGTAGTTCACAGCAGTAAGCAGCTCAATTGAAATAAGGCTAACAATAATCGATGGGAACAACCCCTTCAGAGGATTTATATTTTAATACGAGTTCTTCGGCTATGAAAGAGATCTAGATTTGCAGTGAGATTTTTGGTTACCAGCGTTCTAAACAAGTCTCACATAAAGAATCTAATAATTATACTAGTAGCTTGAGCAGCACCAAATTATATTGTAACACTCTTAACTATAAATTAAAGTGCCTATATCACCAAAATGGGTTTTTATTGATTCGGATAGAGCAAAAAAAAAATTGTTTAATAAGTTCTTTTACAGATTTTGCGTTAGACTTTTAGTTTTGGAGTTATAACGGCTCA
>JAODFW021015535.1:0-10004 GCA_027575235.2 Palythoa mutuki | reverse complement strand
TGGAGACAGGCCAAATCAACTAGCAAAAGAGATGATAAGTGTCAAACTTTTACTGAATATGACAATATAGAATCTACGTCTCAAATGGAACCAAAAATACGTAGAAGACCAGATCAGTTTCAAAAATCAAACACCAGCAAGGACTTGCAAGAAAGATTCTTCAAGCAAAATAACACGTGCAAACCTTCGGTAAGACATACGAACAATGAAACACAAGGAAATCGTCAAGATTACATGGAACTGCAAGTTTCTGGTCACCAGCAACAATCTAAAACGTACGCCAGTCTTAACAAGAAGGAAGAAGAGTATGTTTGCCCAGCCTCATCTTCTTACTATAATGTTACCCTTGAGGGTGCGCCCAGTCAAGACGAAGACATGTACGAGGAACTACCCGCTGAAGCATGAGAAAACAGTTTTAACAGCTAGTGGAAATTTCTCTTATTCAAGTTGAGCAAACTTGGCCAGTTTCAAAGCTATTAACACTATGTGACAATAAAATTTTTAGCCAACAGAGTAGGTAAATCCGTAATTATCAGAGCAGGAGATTTGGGATCGGGTCCCAGGCAGACTTACACTCAGAGTCTTAAAATAATTAAGGTGCTGCCTTTGCTCTAACACCCGCAAATGGTAAGACCTTCGCGTCTTCTTGAAGAAAGACGTCAAAAGTGAGCGAGACATTTTGGGAACTTTCATAGTTTATGTTGAACATTATCTTTACCATTTTTAGTTTATGTTATCTTTTGCAGAAGTAAGGGATGATGATCATACCAACGCGATTATTCTATATAATTGTTAAATTCATTTACCTCATTTACCATTCAACGACTTCAACCTGCCTAGATCAGCTAGATTAGCATAGCTTACTCAGGTTGATGGTAAACAGTGTTGCAATAACGGCCATGAACTACTGAACTGCCGGGGGGCGAAGGATCTCAGATGATCTTGCTGGATATGATGGTATAAATATTCAGTATAAAATAACAAATCCAGTACGCTGTAGGAGAGCTATATTTTGAATATTCAATATTTCGATAAGCAAAACTTGCATTGTCTTCTTCAGGTATTATAAACAATTTCAGTTGATGTAGCTTATTTTCTAATAAAGTGACAATGATAACAATACGATATTTTCAGTACGACGTCATCAATACTTTGTGTGTTCCTGGAATAGTTTACTGGTAACTAATATACCTCTTTTATAACTTGCGCCAATCTCAATATTCTTTTGTCTGTTGGTTAATTTTCCTGGCTAGCCTCGTTCCCGAGTTGAAAACGCAAAAGAAATGTTACTTGGGGGCCCCAAACGAGGCGGGGCGGGCTAATTTGAATAAAAACAAATGCCTCCAGTTATGAAAGAGGTATATTAAAGTAACTGTGTCAGTTGAAGTATTTACTTCAACTTGCCGTGAAGAAGAGAAGGTTTTTTGCATTTTACGTATCAACATTCGCAAGGCACAAGTGATATGTTTATTTGAACACTGCGCTTATTTGGTTGTTTTTATCAGAAAGTGGGTCAATATACGATGTGCTAACTATACTCAAACGAAATTTAATCATGGAGCTTTCATGTACCAGTTTCTGTTTCAGGGTTACTTTTCTCTCCTTACTGCTCCAGCTCGTTGTAGGTAAGAGTTTTGATTTCAAAAACTTAAATTTTATTTTTTTTTGTGTCTGCTTATCTCGTAAAAAAGTTATTTAAAGCGAGTATGTCTGAGTATTGAATATGCGTTAGTAAGTTGTGCTCGGTCAATCCTGTTGCTAGCTGTTTAGCCGGTGACTAACCATATTGCTCCTTTGCTGAATTGAAAGCTTTGCAACTAATGCAAGGAAACATGTTGCTAGTCATAAACTACAAAAAGCTAACAGCAAGGGCTTTGTTGTGCCGAGAAGTTTGGTTAATGAAAAGCAAAGTCCTGAACCGAACGCGCGCGTAATTCAGCAACGTCCCAAAGTTTTGGTGTGTAAGTTTTTTTGTTTTGGCTTTATTGTTTTAACCTACGCAGTACAAACTGCATGCTTCGTGGGATGTTATTTCCGAATAACGCCCAATTGTCCAAAAACAAAACCTTCAAGTCGAGGCAAAGTACTAACTTTTCATACGTTTGCTGTATTTTTGAGCACTTGGCCTCTACTTGATGATTTTTTTTGTCGACAGTGGAGCGTAATTTTTTTTTTTTTTGGTTAACTTTATTTTCCCTCTTGCCTTTGCTAAATACTTGCTCATTAGTGTTTATGGTAAATTGGTTATGGTGTATATGCTCATAATTGAATTACGGTACGTTTAATTCGACTTTGTTTGTGATAGAACACAGAATGCTGTACCTTGTCTGCAAGAGACTCTTTTAATTTCTGATTTTTTTGTTTCCGCTAATCAAGTTGTAAGACTTTTTCCCGGCAATTATGATATCGCCGGTTCGATTACTTCATATTCAATATTCATATTCGTGTCTTACTGTGCTAATATCTTGACATAATTTATACTATGTCCTGAGAGATTCTATTTTCCAAACGTACACTTCGTGTTTCTTATCATTATTAAGTTTTTCCTTCTAATATCTAAGTCGTTAAATAAATTAAAGTTTACCGTGTTAGCCAATTTATCGTTCTTTCGAATTTTCTTGCACGAGGCAGTTGATTTGATTGCGAAGTCATTGCGTTAAGTTTGAACTTTAAGAATCTTACATTGATATCACTAACACTAAATTTCAGAACGTAAATACAGATCGAATCGAAACCAAATAGTTTTAAATTAACTTTGCATGTAGTTCATTTCGAGAGAATATCAACAGCTCAGCGTTAAATAAAACGTTTGACAAAAACAAAGCTTTCAAAATTATTTTCGTTAATTGTTTATTGCAGTTAATATATATTCAGTCTGCAACTGCACTTTGTAAGCGCCGGGGCTAAAATATATATTACTAGAAGTATCTAACAAAACGTAAAGTGCTGCAAGCTGAGTTCAATGTGCTATATTTTGAGCAAGTAAGCCCCCGCCACCGGGCATATTCCTTTTCTTTTCTTTTTGGACTTTCGCCTTATGCTTATCAGAATATCAATAGTGCACTTTTACGCTTTCTGATTAGCGGTGTTCACTGTTAACTATTGGAAAGTTTAAATCACGTCAAAGTTTGATAATAAAACTATCATTCCTGTTAATCAAATTCTATTTGACAGCTGCTGGCAATAGGCATTGTTATAATGGGTGACTTGTTCACACGCGCAATATTATGTCCCGATGCCTTTTGTTATGAACCGATGCCTGTGAATATCAAAAATGGCCGGTCAGTTGCAAAATTTCGGATATTTTAATATTTTGCCCAAATTAGTTCCATTGTAAGTTACCTGTGAAAATGATATTCATATGTTTCATGGGGCTTTAAATTTGTCGAAATCGAAAAAAGTTTGAAAATCGCCAAAATGGCTCCAGCGGACATCGTAATTTGGCAAATATGATGCGTTTCTCAGAGCTCGTACAAAGTAGTAACATGTAACAGAAATACATGTACCCAGCATAATTATAATTTTTAAAAATCATCTGTAAGCCTATCAAAATCACGGCACAATTTAGAATTAGCTGTTTAATATGTTTTAATAGTATTGGTTCTTTAATGCAGCCCACTGATAATGCTTTGAGTTTATTTTAGGATATTTGGTGGTGATGGCCGGTCAAACGAAATAATGAATATTCATTGTAAAAACATATAAAATTTCCTTGCGACGTGATCATTTACTCTCACCTTTAAGTAATTTACTTTGCTGTCAAAAATCCACATAATTTTATTAATTGATAATTTGCCTTCTCTCCTCCCCCTAGTGTGGCAAGAGAATAAAAAAATATTTTTGGATTGTTTCTGTCAAGTACCCAAAAAATATCTCAGATGTTATAAAAACATTTGAACAATGAGCTCTCTTTTAAAACATCACCAAATTTTCCAATAAATGTCCTCATGAAAAAATAACCCTTGTTCCCAACATGCCGTTCAAAAGTCAAGTTAGTTTGCAAGGTCCGCTATTCGCTCTTAGAAAGCTCACATTTGGCTTTAATAAAAGAAGATTCTCTCTTCTATATATAGTAGAGCCAGTTTAAATAAAGTAAAGCCCGGGACAAACGTCGAGCTTCACATGTGCCGAATCTAATGCAAATGAGTAGAACAATAGAATTTGCTCATTAGCATTGGATTCAGCACATGTGAAATTCGACGTGTCTCGGGCCGAAATTGCTACTTAAAGAGGAAACAGAGAAAAATATAGAATAGGCCAAAGAAAAATAATAGTAATAAAACCCCCAAATTAAAACCCATCATTTTACACTCAAATATTGAATCCAAGTCAGAAGCCAGTGATTTCGTCAAGAACCCGAAGTTATTTTACCATTTTGGACTTCAATCATCATTTCAGTTCTGTTTTGAAAATATATTGGAATTTTCAGTTTTTTTCCAGAAAAAAAACTTTTCATCTTCAAAATCGTAAAAATTTCTAATGAAGGTACAAACATGAAACTATAAGTTAAACTGCTTGTTTACTCATAATAAATAGCTACCGAAAATTCGGTGGGCAGCACTAAAACACTTTAAAGGAAATACAGAAAAAACTTTGGAAGTTCTCGAGGGTTAAAACACCAAAAGAATTTCAGTGACGGAAGTTATAGTTAACTTTTCAAAGAAGGTAAATTGGCGAATGAAAATTAATTTTATGGTATATTCACAATAGTTTTTTTAAATGTTTACTGGTACATGTTACATCTAAAATTATCTGTGTGAGCATGCGCGCACGAACGACGTATTGAGTTTTTCGTACGGCAGAATGTTAAATTACTCTAATTATTCAAATCTAAAATAAAGGATCTATTTTTGCATGTTAGTTGGTTTAAATTCCCTTTTGTAAATCTGCCTTGTAGTTCGGTTTATCAGTGCAAATGTTTTCCTGACCCTCACTATTTTTGTGTTATTACCCTTCGTTTTGGGATACATTTGTTCGGATCTGTTTCGAAAGACGTTTTCAGAAAACCACCGCCTTTTTTAATTGTACGAATATCTGTAAATTGTAGGTTTCCAACTTTTTTCAATACAAACTATTATCTTACTTTAAACAATTACTAATGGCTGAAATATATCCTTTTCGTTTTAAGGCGGCTGTGAAGACACCGCTGTCGGTCTGTCTGACAGTAGGAAAATAAAAAATGACAAGTTCTCAAGTCACTCAGTGTTTGACGCCAGTACACCAGCCAGTAATGGACGTCTGAACTACACAGGGGGACCATCCTGGTGTGCCTCATCAAGTGACTCCACTCCATATTTGGAGATTGATCTGGGTTCACCTTATATCATTTGTGCAGTAGCCACTCAGGGCAACTCTCAAGCGGATCAGTGGGTCAAAACTTATCAACTACAATCCTCTGAGGACAGAACTACTTGGACTCCATATCAGGAAAAAGGACGAGATAAGGTAAAACGTAAAAGAGAAAGAAAGAATTCAGTACTTTATACTAAATTATATACATATCAGAACAAAATAAAACTAATGATCTTATTCACCAATAAAAGCGATATGTACTGGTAACTATGAGGACTATTTGCTTGTGCATCTGTGTTCATCTGGGAATAATTTTTTCTAGATTTTGAAAACTAATTTTGAATAAAATGGTTTTGAATTTTCATAGTTTGGTTTTACTGTTTTCCCCAGGAGCTGTTCTTTACAAGGTTTCAGTGGCTATTTAGAATTTTATTTTCCAAAATAGGTGCTCTGTTTTATCGTGAAGAGTAGGGTATCACCCCTCCGGCAAATTTTCTCTCAAAGTTTTTTTTAGTGAACCATGAGCTACTAGTGTAGTAAGGCAATTTAAGGAAACGCTATGGTACAAGTAACATTTTTCCGTTATTACCAACAATCAATCCGGGGCGCTGACGCTGAGATTTGGGAGGCAGCAGATCATAACGTCGCTATTTGAGCGTAACTTCAAGGTAACAATATAGAAATGCTACTCAGCTAACACTGACAAATCTCAGCTTCATTTTGCGCCTCCTGCAGAATTTTTGTGTGCACTAAGCTCCTCACGGAAAGAAGGCAAGTCATTGTACACTATTCTAAAATGTATTGTTTATTTTCAGTATTACTTTTTCGTCAGGATCAACAATTTCTGTTCATATTAACAAGAGTCCGTAATAGGGAGGTGTTCACAATATAAGAATTGACTGTGTTTTGTGCTCGTTGGCACTTCGCGAGGGCTACAAATAGTATTAAATCGATAATTTTCGAAGCTTGTACGTAGATATTGAATCTAATTAAATTTGATAAAGTTCAAACTAATCGATCAGCATGCAAAGAGCTGTCAAATAACATTTTTTATATTTTAATCTTGTATGTAAGATATTTCAAGGAAATTACGATCGAGCCACCACAGTGAAACATTTACTGTACGAGGGACTTCAAGCACGTTATGTTCGTGTTTACCCCAAGACACACCAAGGTTTGGTCTGTTTGAGACTTGAACTGTTTGGAAAAAGCAAAACAGGTATGTCTCGTTTGCACGTTCGTGTTATAATCTGACTAGATACAGATAAGTAGCACATCGATGGAATATCTTTGTTACTACACAACTATATTCACCCTTTTACTGTTTTATTGTGAGGAACGCCAGACTTTCTGCAATTCAAGACTTTTTCGCCATCATACGTATACAGCGGCAAAAACTAAACACTCGAGTTATGTATCACCTGTCCCGGATGTGTGCACGCGCTGTCTTTTTCGCGTCTTTTGATTTCTGCTTCTTGTCGATTGTTTTCAAAAGTATTGCGGCATCGCTACTTTTCCAGAAGGTGCTCAGACGCTTCTCTGGTAAGTTTTCAAAACAAAACAAAAATAAAACACAGTGTATGTATGCCGAAACTGGTTATTTATCAACCAGAACTAAACTTTATTCACGTCTTTACAAAACTACACGAGTTCATAAACATGACCGAAAACACAGACACTTTTTGGATCCAGGTCCTTCTCAGTCTTTCTAGGGTCTAGGCCCTCTCTCATATATAGAAACCGAGTGTCATCTGCGGATCTTCAGTAGATATCATTGTTGAATCTTCAAGTGAAGAGAGCCTGTGTCAGGTTTCAAAGAGTCTCTATTCTTGTAGTTGTATGAAACAAATTTCTCAAAATAAAGGTACGTTTGGGTTTTCAGTACTGTCTTTTAGTAGTTTGCTCAGATGTTTATCCATTTAACATCACACGGTAGCTTTTTTTGTGCCACCGTGTTGCTTTATTGCGAATTAAAAGTCGTACTTATTCGCAGATAAATTTTGATACTTTAATTCCCAACATAAAACTTCACTGGATTGTCCTCAATGGTCCCAGAGACAACTTCACCACTCTTCTAAAATAAATATATATTACCTAACGTGGGATCACTTCCTATCAGTGTTTTTAAAATTTGCAATCGCAAAAGTCAACATAATTGTCATTGTGATCTTTGAAGTGTAAATCATGAGAAAAGAAACAACAAATCAAATTATGAGAAAAAATAGTTATTTGAAACCAACAATGCGTTGTTTACGCAACTGTGGACCACGTTTTAGTATGAGACCAGGGTAACTGGTACAGCCGTACGCTTTTACTATGAAGCACGCGTAATACCTGTAAAATGATTGGCGACGCCTGATGCTGAGTTATATGCTCTCGCACGTTTTCAAAACGTAAATCGACTGGACCTGTCCTGACGTTAAGAGAACCTTGCAGTAAGTAAGCTTACAGGAATGACTACAGTGGAAAAGAAAATTAAAATCCATATTTGTCTTCAATATTCTTACTCTCTCGTTGCACGGTTGAAAGAACAGTTTGGCAGCGACAGCGAACCATTGAAGATGAATAGTTTGATACAAATAGTTTGCACGAGCAAAATTGCAAGGTCCGTATTCCTTTTTGACGGTTTTGTTTCCGATCAGTTTCTGCCAAACAAATAGACCCCTTTTACCATTGGCAGACACTGACGCGTTGCACACAATCTCAACCAGAAAGATCTGAATAATAATTTTATTGTTTTGAAAAAATGAAAACAGAAATTCGATTGTGTGGCAAAATGAAATAGTTTTTATTAGTAATCTCAATCCTAATAATGTTAACGTATAGCCCGATTCCATTTGTGCCTAGATTTTTGTTTACATTTTATGTTTTTACATCTTACGTCAATTCCTCGAAAAAACTTAACGGATTTAAATGTTTTTGTTCTATACATTTAACTTTCAGTGTTCAACATTGTTCATTCATGTATAGGATCTGGTCTTCAAGGGCGACTGCTGAGTATACGTAGTGCTCTAAAACTCAGTCTCTCTCTTAAGCATGTGGGACTGTGGCTGGGTACTGACAATTTCCCAGTCACGGCAAGACGTAGGAGAGGAGATAATCTTGTGCGTTCGCTTATTGCGGAAGCGCTGCCGAAATGTCGTGTTTTATTTATATTCCTCAATTCTGTACTTTGCTATATCATTTGCCATGTTAAAATCCAATGGTTCGGACGGTCAAAAAACAAACTAAGAAGTCCTTAATTTTAAAAAATTAATTTTAGGGCTTAAAAGTTCTGAAAAAACTGTGAAGGACCTGAAAAGTCTTTAAAATAATCCAACTTCCCTTTGCACAAATCCCATTCCCACTACTAGAATTCGGACATTTTATTCCCATTCCCAGTGACCAAATCTCGCCCCCAGTGACTTAAATCCCAATGTCCCAGGGCGAAAACCAGCCAATCCTAATTCCTATTTTAACCCCTCGGGACCCTCTTACATATCTTCTAATTTTATATTTCAGATTGTTCCTCCACTGCTGTTGGGGTTGCCAACAGTTCTACGGTTTCTGATTATAGATTCACAGCGTCGTCTACGTACAGTTCAAGGTATTGGGAACCCTGGTTCGCCCGACTTAAAGGTCTTAACGGCTGGGCACCGTCAACAAAAAATAACGTACCAAATGAATGGCTACAAATCGACCTCGGCAGCAATTTCTTTATATGTGCTGTAGCGACACAAGGACATGGTAGAAATAAAGAATGGATTCGAAAGTACAAATTGAGATTTTCAAACAACAACAAGGACTGGAAGGTTTACAGGGAGAGAGAATCAGAAAGGGTGAGTTTTTAGTTGGAAATTTTAGGTAATTCTTTTTTCTGACTTTTAATAAGACCTTAAACAGTTTCATCTTCTGATCATTTTAACACACAAATGAACAGATCAATATTTTCTTCAGCGACTCTTGGCCTAAAAGTTGTGCTGTTGTTTTATCAATAACATTGCCACTATCGTTGCATTAGACGAAAGAGAATGCTCTCCTAATCTAGTTGTTTTGTGAAACATTCTCCTCGTTCTTATGCAAAGCTGTTCACCGTCGGGATATCATTTCGGTGCGGCTTCTGGGTTTTGGAATGTATAGCCTCGACTTCATGTTCAATCTTGTAATGCATTAAAGTTAAGAAGGCATCAATTAAGATATCGAGTAGTTTCAGTCTTCAGTGGACAAAACTTCTGTACCAGAGTAATTACAATTATACATGTATCACAGCACTTTCTATCACTGTTGAGATTATAACTGAATTCCTTTAACCCTATAGAAGTCTCAAGGGAGGAAGGAAGGGGGGGGGAGGCTCGGGCTCAGATGTCTTGTGCGTGGGATTGTGTGCTTCACCACATCAAAGTCCTATCCCACGTGACGTGTTGTGTCACGTGACAAAACGGTAGCTGCTTCGCTTCTCGCCCAACTACTCATTTTTCAGACAATCTATCAGCCGCGGACACTGTATCCTCCCATAAACCAGCCGCCGGAAAGGGTTTATTTACTAAATATTTTGGACCTCAGATTTTCTCAGATCCACAATGCCTTTTCATCTTATATAGTTTGGCCATGTTCTCAACTAAATGTTTGTTATTTGTCAAACCGTAGTCTTACTAACTTGTCAATGAACGGATGTGACTACATACCATCTCTTACAGTTACACCTTGGTTACTTCGTTATCACGCAAGTGTTG
>JAODFW021015435.1:0-10005 GCA_027575235.2 Palythoa mutuki | reverse complement strand
TTTTTAATTCTAGAAGCAAAACGCTGAAATAGAATCAGAATGTAATATATTTCTCCGAAATTCTATAAAACGTTTTTGTGTTAAAAATGAACAACTTAGCGAATAAATTAAAAAAGTGCTTTGTTCCCATGCTCTCAATACAGCTTATGTTATTGACGTATGATATAAAGACTAGCCAATCGGGTAAGAGCGATCTACATAGCGGTCACTAACTGGAAAAGGGTGGGCGAAGGACGGATCAGGTGCATTGAACTTGACCGGGAAGACTCGAGCTACGGAAGGAACAGTTTTACACAGGAAGAACGTAGATGCAGGGGTTGTAATACGATACAATGGCTAGTCAGATAATTAGCTATATATTCACCAAAAATTAGATTAATCAAAGAATTAGCCAAAAATAATACTACCCAAATCACTCGAATAACTTAAAGTCCCTACATAGCTAATTTTTCTAATTCTTAGATGAAAACTATAACCCTATAGTAATAATAATTTTCGAAAATACAACAGTTTCTCGCTGTTCCTGTTACATTTTTTAGGCTTGAAACGTGAAATAGTGACGTAGCAAGAGGCATATGACGTACCATACGGCATGAGGCAGAGACAATTCTATTATCTTATGATATGAATCCTGGCTACAATAGTCACATTGTTATAACCTTGATCAATTAATTGTTCCCTTGAATTGTTTGAAAGAAACATGTTCTTATCTTTTACAATACTCAGGAAATAAACAAAATCCTCACAACTCACTGCTGTTACGTCACACGGGTTACCAGTCCCCGACCCGCTCGGTCAAAATTTACATTCCAATCTTTTTTTATTATTAAAAACGTCCTTAGGCGGAAACTTCGGTTATTCAAATTCTGAGTTCATAAATGACTACAGTTTTAATCTAAAAAGTAAAAAAAAAAAAGCTTTACAGGGACTTTAAAAGTTTCTGTAAAAATAGTCAGCATGCAATATGAATAAAATATGTCTTTGATAGTTGTGCATTGGGTTCTCACTTTACGCCTTAATCAGAGACGACGACGTGAAAAAACAACAGTAAATACAATAACTACACGTTAAAATGCATCTAGCTGAGCACCTGCACGTCGTTGTCGCTATAAACAGAACGTGAAAAGACCATTTTTGGAGTTCTTAGGACGACGAGGACTTGAAAACAAAAATAATCTCAGCATTTCTTTGCCTTAGAGGAGAAACATTTGATCGTTTTCTGTTCACAAAGCTTGACGCGGAGAAAATAAAAACTTAATGATCGGCAGAAAGAATTAGAGAGCAAATCAGAAACAAATTTTTGTGAGCCGTCGTCGTTGGCGTTGTCGTCCTCGTTGCTTAAGGTCCCTGTTTATGTTCTGAACATGCGATCGTTGCCTACAGGATTATGCGTTGCACAGATGGTAAGCTTGCTGCCTTCTGTGTTAGAACTCATCAGTTCGATCCCCAGTGACTTCAACTTTGAATTTACCTTGGTCCATTTGTTTTTCAAAACCCGTAATATGGAGCACTTACATAGTGGAAAAGTAAAGGGCCGCCATTGGCGGCTCTATGACCTGTACTTTTACTTCCGGTACGTAGTACGAGGCTGTCAGTGGTAGAAAACTCAAACATATTTTTTCATTGGACAATAAATTTAGGTTATTTAGAAGATTTATATTAAAAAATGTATTTAATTATACTAAGTTTTTAAATTATTGTTTGGGAAACTATAGATGACATATGAATAAAATCCGTCCGCCATCTTGAATTTCTAACACAGGGAGCTTTGTTTCAATGCCGGAAGTAACACTTATGAAAAGCCCCTACTACCGACATAAAATAAATATTATTTTTAAAAAAACTTTGTTCTAATATTAAGATAAACACATTGTTTGCAAAAACTTTCGCTGGCGCCTTTATACTATGATTGATGTTATACACCAAAGTACCGTCCCTTTATTTATTTACAATTATCCATTTATGATAAAAATTGATATAGTTGCGGTCACTTACCCAGGGGTACGGTATAAAATTAGAATTTTCATTAATTTGTATCTTTCACACTTTTTAGGTTGTAGATTTCTTGTGATACCTGTCGAGAATCCCAACAGCGAGTTGTATTCGTTACAGTCCGGCAACATACTGCCCCTGAATCTTCAGTACACATCGTCGAGAGACGGGTGCAAAGTTGACGTTTCACAGTCCCGTTATATGTCATGCCATGGAGCTTGGATTCCACTTAACCAAACCGAAGCAAAAAGGTTTGAAATTGTGAAGCCCGATCCGTCTCAAAACAGCTCATTTCATATCAAGGTTGGTCAGTAACTGTATATGTAGTTTTTGTTTGACAGTTTGCTACTTGATTACACTTTTGAAAACTGCAGTATCTAGAGTGACAAGTACTCGATTAATTATAAACAAGATCGGTTATTTTGCTTGCAATTAAGCCCGATGACTTCAAAACTTTCTTCATAACATTGCTCCCTACCTTGGTTTTTGCTACAAGGGTTAAGAACGAACTTACGATCCATCGAATTTATGGTTGTCAGCAGATGCACCAACCATTAGATGGTAAAGGGATCAGACTGAGCATTGCTAGTGTTTCTGGGCAATATTATTGTAGAACACGTCATGGCATCAAAAGGCACGAGAAAATATGTTGGAAAAACTTTGTGAACTCGTCATAACATTTTCTGATAACAATACAATACAATACAATACGATACGATACGATACAATACAATACAGTACAATACAATACAGTACAATACAATACAATATAATACAATACAGTATAATTCAATACGATACGATACGATACAATACAATACAATACACTTTATTTTACGAGGATTTCATATTAAAATCTAAACATAAGTTTTCTAACATATGGCCCTCAAACAAACAAACGATGAAAAAACCGTATATATTATTATTTATGTAAATATTATTTCTAATAATTATTTTATTGGCTTTTATAATTAGTCGGGGGAGAAACTAACAAATCAAACAAATTTCAGAGTCTAGGACTTTATATTTTTCTGGACAGACAATGATAAACGAACATGAGCCAATTAAAGCACGTGTAGTATCGCACCTATTTTGTATATTTTTCATGGTTGGATATAGGATGATCACAACGTTCAATGCGGTCGAGTTACAAATCTCACGATAAGCCTTTAAAATATTACGAGTTTACGATCAGAAAAAAAAAATCAATTTTTGATGTGTTCTTAATTTAATTTTTTACAAAACTGGTCCCATAAAAAAGAATGATAAATTTTCAACATTCTCAGTGGTAGCATTGTGTGGGTTGTGCTCAGAAAATGTGAATATCCACAGTAGCACCCGTCAACCATTCGTATTTGTTTTTAATTCTTTCAATGTTTTGCATAACAAGGGACACTTTGGAACGTTAATTCATGACCTAAAAAAGGAATTTGGGTTTTATCTGAACACTTGTGAATACCGGAAAACATGACAAGTTTTATATTACGTCATGAAAATGAAATAACACAGTGTTCAGGTCTACGCTCGAAAAATCGAATTGATCGGTGTTTTTCGAGCAAATCTTTCATTTTTTCGCATTAAAAAAGGTTGTGCACATATAGCAATTCAAATTACATTATTACTATAACTAACACACATGAATCACTGCGAGATTATACGTATTTGACAGACGACTTACTGCACGGAGTTGATAACCTGTGACGTTATTAGTTTGTACAATCAATATCGATTCTTCTTGGTTTCGCATGGGAAATGGCAATATAGTGAAAGGCATAGATATGCAGATTTTTCGTTCCTCTAAAAACGCTTTCGCTGACAGAATATCTCATATCTCGAAAGAAAATGGCAATAGCCTTTCTCCAGAACAATTTCTGCGATCTTTAAGATTGAACCAAATTGTTTATCATCTCTTCGAAGATTTCACATTATCTCATAACGGTGATATTGAGAATTTAACTGGTAAGTAATGATTTTTTTTTTAGAATGATTCAAAGAATTAGGAGAACATTAACAGAAAGAAGCTGTCAGTTAGAGTTTTACGTTATTGTTTGGTTTGATTATTAGATTAGAGAAATCTTTATTTTCCTTAACAAGAACAAGAATGGTTTTATAGCATTCTTGTACTCGTATACTCATACAAACCTTCAATTGAAATTTGAAGATTACTGCGGTTCCAAATTTCTCTATACAAATGGCGACTGTCATACTCTGTAAAATTTTATCAATCATAGTGCTTTCATCTTGTGTTATTCTTGGATTAAGCTTTCTTATTGCCTTAGACTGCACATCGTCATCTAGAAAAATATTTCATCATCAAAATAACTTTGATTCCGTGCAACTTAACACGTTGAATGTGTATGGATATATGTATATTGAAAAGGTGAAATTATAACGCATAAAACCTTTATATGAATGGTTATGTTTCCTCGATCTGTAGGATGAATGTGTAATGTTAGACGTTTACCATTCGTATTGTTTTCAAACCAATATTAATATAGCCATCTTTTGGCTGCAATTGTGATCACAATAGTCTTCCATATAACATCAAGAACCTAAAGTAATCGCAAGTTTATGTTTTTTAGCATCTGGGCAACAAAATTACTTTGTTTTAGTATGACTAAGCGTGTTAGAATATACTTTACAATTAGAATAGGAGCTCGCAATTTCTACCAGTTACCAAATGAAATTGAGAGCAAGAACGCTAATTGTTTAGAAGAAATGTCTGGAGAATAAACAAAAGAACAACAATAATTTTTGGAGTTTTAACTTTATTCAAACGATTATTGTTGATGATAAGCAGTACAGCTGTGCTCGGACGTTTATCGATTGAAAATTATTCGTTTATAAACTATATGTTACTTACATATATATAGGTAAGAATATTTGCAGAATTAACAGTTTGAACTCGCTATTTATCATTCACTATATTACTATTGTATATACATTTTCGTCAATGACCCGGTTTATAAAAGAAGAGTTTGTTTTAACCCGTTCAAGCAGCTTGTAAAAACATTTGTCAATATTAGATGTTCATTGGTTATATTTTCACAGGTCACTCCTCATGTTGGAGGGTTTAACTTGGATGGTAGGCTCGTCAGATTAGCTTTCTCAGAAGAATGTTCAACCAGCGTTAACAGTCAAAACCGTTGTATGCTTTTTAAACTTCGAGGAACATTTACATGTGAGTAAACCTACAACTTTTATTCCGCATAGCTAAAATGGAGTAAATATGCGCAGTAACCTGTATATTGTAAAACGAACAAAGGTTTTGAGAATGTGGGCGGTTGACAGGTGTATAGCGCGTGAATTTCAACCGCAATGAAGATGTTCGGGAATTAAACTCGTGCACGTGGGCGAATCTTAGTTCATGGTCTCCATGATGATGGTGTCTAACGTTTTGCAAGAACGATAATCTATGAAAGATAAACAAAGGTCCAAGAGTACCCTTAAATTATGCGAGGAACTTCTAGCTCTTTCGTTACCCTCTTAATCGATAATCATTCATGACATTACTAATGAGACTTTGATCGTAATTTGCGTATACCATTGCGTATTTCATCGAATAACGCATCGTCGTAAAAATAATGACATATGGAATTTTGTGATTTCACACACAGGTCCTTTAGACCAGTCCTACAATCCGACAACTCAACCTGTAACCATAACTGATCCTGACGATAGAAAAGGCGGACAAGTTATCAGTGAAGATAAGGACACAGAGAAGAAGGACACGGTAATTCTATCATTCAAATAGAGTTGAAGTGAAAGCAAAGTCGAGAAAGCTGCTGTATTTTAATGTTGTTTATACTACAGGCAAATATTGTTTCCCTCTTCAGCAGTCCTGAATATTCAAAACTATATGCGCAAAGGAATCGTTGCATGTAAAGGGAAGATTCGCATCTATCTATTTCTTACTTTCTTGTATATAGAGTCAAGGTCCTAATTGCTTAGTAAGCTTAACAAGCCTTTTTAATGATTTTTTCAAATTCAATTCTTATTTATCTTGGTTCTTTTTCCGCTCGCTGAGTCGGGCTAATCATCTGTTAAAGAAGCAAAAGTTAACATGGTGTAACGTCTGCAAATATTTGCTTATAGTAAACAACAACTTGTATATTTATCACAATGTTTGTTAATAGGCTTTAAATTCTCCAAACCGATCAGTAGTGTAAACAATAGCTAGCCCTCTGTTCATTAATTACTAATGACCGTGCTTTCAGTATCATAACTATATACACATTACATGCACGGTGACGAGGTTTCGCCTTTGTGGATTACATGGTTTAGATACACGCTTCGTTTGTAAGAACCAGTAAATTTTGCCGAGGCTCATTGTTCTTATTTTTTGGGGATTTCAGTCACAATTTGTTCTTAATAAGTTAATTTGTTCTTATTTCTGTGAGGAGTTTTTATTAAAGAAAAAACAATACAAAACAAGGTATAGGAAAATGAAACGCCTCGCGCTAAACGTGTGTTGTACGGCTGAATTTAGAGGCGGACTACCTTCAACGTTTGTTGAGCAGTCTTTACTGTGAATCGTAGTATATTTTATGCTGTATCGCTAAGTTTTAGTCAATTTTATGCCAAATTTATAACTTTCTTAGTTATCAAGCCTCAGCCTGTTTTTGCTCTTTTAAAAATTGTTTTTAAATTTTGGCAAATTTGAACCTTGTTGTCCTTATAAAGTTGTTCTTATACAAAAAACGTTTATCACAAATCGGCTTAGCTCAATTACTTAGAATAAAACTAAGGTTTTGTTCTTTCCATCGCATTAATCTTTAGGCAGAGGTTTTCTTTAACCATAATTTCATTGGCCCAAATTTCAAATTTTCCATTTTGTTAACTTACACAAGCTATAATGTCTATAATTTATTTAATATGGATGCTATTTTGAACAACACAGATGAAGCAGTCAGGCAATTCAACAGGGGGTACGCCAAATAAAGTTACGAAAAACAATCAGGATATTGTTTTTATAATTTGCGGAGCAGTAGCACTTGTTGCTGTCATCTTCATCGTCATTATTATAATAAACTTACGAAGAACGGAAACAAGGTAACCAGACATAGTTCATATTTGTTGATCTATTTATACTTGCCATACGAATATCTTGACACTGCTTTTGAATGAACAGGAAATGAGGTTATTGCTATCGTTACAAATTGGTAGAGATGGAGAAGTGATATTCGTAATAGCAAAAGAACTTAGGAATACGCAGTTGAACTTTTCCTTTCTTGATAAACAAGAATAGAAACTGGGAGTTCCGGGAGATTGGAAATCATGATCGAAACTTTTGCGCACCTGTATCTGTAAAGAAATGCGTTTTAGTTTAGAGTGAAGGATTCTAACTAAAACATAAACACAAAAATAAAATCTGACCCAGTAAATGGCTAATTTGCCCAGAAAATGCAACTTGGTAGGTCGACGTTTTGAGGCGTAAGTAAAAGAATCAAATTAAAAGGGTTCGTCAGAGTAGCTAATTATAAAACGGGGGCGTTTCTTATTACGTTTGTCTAAATGGCACTCAGCTATATATAGAAGACGTCAAGTTTCAACAAATTTTTGTATACTTCTTTTTTAAATTAGCTGACAATGGTCCTATACCATGTGACCATACAGGAGGTCTAAAACAGACAATGTTGGTGCAATGTAATGCCTTTTTGTCTTTACAGAGCTGCATTGGTCGCTTTTATAATGTGCAATGATTACGGTCATATGCTTAAATAGGCTGTTATGCGTATTCAGCTATAAACGAAGAGAAACCCGTAAGGGTTAATGTGCTCATTCTTCATTTATCACCTTCATTGTCATCATCATCATTGTCGTCGTCGTGGCCATCATCACAATCCCACCTTCTTGTTCTTCTTCTTGTTCTTCTTTATCATCATCATCATCATCATCATCATCATCATCATCATCATCAACTTCTTCTTCTTCTTCTTCTTCTTCTTCTCCTCAGTTCGGCTTGTTCTTCTTGTTCTTGTTCTGCTTGTTCTTCTTGTTCTTGTTCTTCTTGCTCTTGTTGTTGTTGTTGTTGTTGTTCTTCTGCTGCTGCTGCTTCTTCTTCTTCTTCTTCTTCTTCTTCTTCTTCTTCTTCTTCTTCTTCTTCTTCTTCTTCTTCTTCTTGAAACGTAACTGCCTCTGTTTGGTTAGTTAATGTTATTCAGCTAGTTATTCTCTGTTAACTTTGTACCTTGCTATAGTATATGTAAATTATCAAGCTAATGAAGCCATCATCAATTAACTAGATTTTATTGCAGGGACTTGCTGCTTCTGTTATGGAAGTGCTTGGGCTATGTTATTTTACCATTGTTGTTCTCCCCAACACAAACATTACCGCAGACCTGTGTGTGCTGATGATGAATGGAGTGTTTTTTGCCTCAGCTTTTTGGCAGATCTGGCTAACTCAGTCTGTGCGAAACAGGGTTATGTTTTTATTGGTTGCAGTGGCAGAAATAGTTGCAATTGCTGTGTTGGCTTATAAGGTAAATTAATTAGTACATTAGAACTTTAAAATTGCATGAAATGATTTCTAGGTTATATATATATATGGAAAATAAATGGTACTTCTATATAGACCATATAACGAAAAATGGTGGCAATGTTAGTAGTCTTTTGTCAACATTCAAATTATTCCTATATATAGCTAGTTACAGTACTTAGTAGCCTTATGATCATATATTATTGACTACAACTTTTAAAACAATTAATACATTACCTGTAACGAGGCTAGTAGCTAGGTCTAATTTAAATATAGACAAAAAATATTAAGATCACTAACATTTTTGAATAGGGTCTATTATTGCTTGATGAGGGGTTATGATAAAAAATGATATAATATAATAATAAATCTAATATTTGTAAGCTTGGATTTTAGAGCAGCTATATATAAGAAAATATCAGTTAATTTTGAAATCAAGAATGCTACAGTATACATGCATGTACACATACATTTTCCCAGATTATTCATCTTAATTAAGCCCTACTCTATTATTACATTGTCAATAATATTTATGGAAAAAAAATTATTCATTTATTTCATATCTTTCCCAAAAACTTATCATCATAAAGTCACAATCATTACAATACATGTAATTAACTAAGACACATTTGATTTCACAGTTCAGTATTACCTTGTATGTTTACTTACAATCTCATACAATTTTTATGTTCTGCCTTATTGTTATATTCAGTGAATTGTAATCTAGTGTCCTGCTGCCTGAGTTTTTTAATATTTGTCGGCCAATGAAACATTTTCCTAGATACAATTTATTATTAATATTTAATTGAAAACTGAATAATTAATAAGCTGAAACTGAAACTACGTGTCTGTGATAACTTAACTAAAAAGGTAATCACCTGACAGATCTCGAAGGCAGACCAACTGGCTGCATATGGTGGATTTTACTAGAATTTTCTTGAAGATAAAACACAACCCACAATCTGCATAGTAGTGGAATTAAATATTTGAACCTACATTGTCAGCCAAATTCAAATCTGGCACTCTGACTTACTAATCCAGCCATTCCACCTGTTGATATGTAAATTTTATCCATATCTATATGTCCAACCAGGCCTGCATATGCATGTACACAGAATTGTTTGTGAGGGGGATTGAGGGACGACCAAAAGTGCTAGAATGCTCTGACAGGGGTCGATCTGCCCATGGGGCATGCTTCCTGGAAAATGTCAAAAATTGAGGTTGTATGAAAACACACCCACCTCTTACTGTAATATATTTCAGTTGGCAAAAACTTAGAAAATAAAAGTTAGTGAAAATCTAAATCAGCAAATTGCTGCTTTTGACAAGCTCTTTTTTGTGATTTTCTAATGGTTTTCACAACTTTTCATTGCAAATAATACAAGACAATGCTACTTTCAGACAGTGGTATTTTCTGTCAGGTTTTGTATTTCACTTAGCTAGGATTTTGGTTTTTTTACCCATTCCGTGTAGGGGAAGGTGGAGTGAGGGGGGGGGGGGGGTACACATCCAACACACTCCCTCTGCATACAGGC
>JAODFW021015329.1:0-10006 GCA_027575235.2 Palythoa mutuki | reverse complement strand
ATTTGTGTGAATATAACAAATTTAATAGAACTTTTTTTTTTAATTTAAACTATACTATTTTAAGAATATAATTTATGTAATGCAAATATGAGTTTTCTGTTGACCGACTAAGACAACAGCATTTAGTTTAGATATTTATAATATTATTAATATTTAATTTAATTCAAAATAATAAATTACACATAATATTTTTATTTGTCGATCAACGTAAATTTCCTTTTAAACCATTTCATTAGCAAGGTCGTCAGCTTCTGCGTTAGTTGTTATCACTTTGAATCAATTTGATTAAATTTATACAACGTTTTTATTATATCTATTATAAAGTGTTACTTTTCATTATACAAACCTGGATTTCTGGTCCATTTTCTTTATGTTCACTTCCATCTAGCTCGTAAACTTTCATATCCTTTACGCCAGCTTCTTGAAGAACGTTTTTGGCGAGACTACAGAATGGACAGGTTGATCGTGAAAACACAACCACACTGTTAAGTTTCAGAGCTCTTTCGATGAAAGACAACGCTGTCCTAGAACCTGCCGCCATGTTTGTTAAATGACATCACTCCTCTGCGAAGAAACTGGAACCAAGTCTGCTGAGTGGCTGTTACGTAAATTCATAATGGCGGCAGCAAGAAGGTTTAGTTCGCTGTCAAAAAGCTTTTCCTCTGGAAAGCCTGCTGTAAGTAGTTAACTGTATTTTAAATTTAACTTCTTGGTACATATAACATATCTATAAGTTTTATTTACCCAGAGGATCAAAGTCAGTTCTTACTTAAGTCGGTGTTACACGTTGAAACTTTTAGCTGAAACTCGTGTGCAACAACGAGCGAGACAAGTTTCACCAAGTGATGTTACACGGTGAACCTTTTTTTTTTTTTTTCGCCACAGCGACCGCTATAACTGTTACAAAGGTATTAAGCAGTTCTACTTTTCGTGAAACCTGTCTCGCAACAAAAATTCAAAAAAGTTTCACGAAACCAACTATGATACACGGTGCAACACCTGGTGAAACTTGTTTCGCATCATTGTTGCACACAAGTTTCAGCAAAAGTTTCAACGTGTAACACCGGCTTTAGTCTACTGCAGTATTGAGTAAGACCAGTAAACTGGGAATGTAGATCATGCTGAATTTGATAGTTAATGATACCCAGGTAGGCTTCTTATAGTTTGCTTTGCTCTTTGTGCTTTGGATATAATGTTTTAAAACAACAAAAAGGAAATTTGATATTATAGCGTACGAGGTAACTCACTGTTCATGAATATTAATATATATTTTATGGTACCAAGAATAAAAGTTATGATGAAATCAAGTATGCCGTTATGGTGTGCGAAACGTAGTTCAGATCTTTTGCAGTACAAGAAAGAAGTTTACAAAAGCTTGTAACATTGCAGCTAAATGAATTTAATCCCTGAACCCTGTGCCAAATTCATTTGGCTTTAAGTAATGATCCGTGCAAGAAGTGTAGAGAAAACAGTGGGTTTCTGGACAAAGTAAACAAACTTGCTCAATGTTTGGTTTTAATTAATTTCACATTTCTCATTGGACAAAGGTAGTCAGAGGTGCAAAATTTGAAAAAAGTCTTGGTTTTTTCTAATGTTCCAAACCAATAACAGCCTATTTTTTTATTCACATTTGTAGATCAAAATTCAATGGCACTCATACTTCAAAATTTTAGTATTCTGTTCTGGGGAACCAAAGTTATTCGACTTTAAGTGGGCCATCCTGAGGTTGATCAACTGTGACATATCAGTTAGCACCTATTGTATTTGGTATACATTCCTTCATGTCCAACGTTGCTGGTTATGATAACAGTGAAGAAACAACAAGAATCCTTTCTCTGTCTATAAAATATACTTTTTCTTGGCAGATATTTTTCATAGCAAATATGTGTGCAGTACTTAACATCCCGTCGATACATTTTTAAAGCAGAGCCTGAAAACTGGAGGAAATTTTTGTCTCCAGATCGCGGTCAAGACTTTCACCGTTTCGGTCACAATGTTTATTTTTATTTTTTTATAGACCCTGCAAGCCAGCTGAAATAAGCTTCTTTTCATAAGAAGGGATGAACAATGTTCAGTCCGCTTTATTAATTTATTGCAAACAGAATAGTGAGAATAACTTAGAATATATTGGCAAACATTCCTTCAAATCTATGACCAAGAGAGTCGACTTTCAGTTTTCAAGTGTTTTTGATAAAGATGACATGGATAGAACGTTTCTTGTTGTGTAATATTGTTGTTTTTTACACTCCGGCAGTGTCCCTTTGCAGTGCAGTTACAGTTAGAATCAAGAACAGTTCAATTTTAGTCCAAAAACCAAAGCTGTGCTAGTCAGCTATGCATTTTGCTGCTGATTGATCAGAGCCATAGGGTTTATTATTATAGTCACTAAAAGTCCTGGTTTTCAAGTTTCCGGAATTTTATTTCCACTTCTACTCGGCTTTTACAGGCCTTACAAATCTCTTTCTGTTCTTATGCCGCTCATCGGTGGAACACATTAAAACCTCATCTCTACCAGCTACATGCAGATCTTCATTCGCAACTTCCCCGTGAAACCATTCCTTGTGTTTTACAGTGACAAACAGCTGCAAATTTGGACATCACTCGCTCCAAATAAAAACTGATTTAATTTATAATAAAAAATAAATAAAAGTATAAAATAACCAAAATAAATTGAAATAGTAGACTTCCAGCAAATAAAACCGACTTATGTAAAAGTTTTGTTCCGCCTCGCACAAAGCAAACCAAGATGGCATCTTGTGCAAGTTGAGGGCCGATCACAAAAATTACAGTTCCCCAGAATGGATTTTGGCCAAGTTTCCAAGTCCTGACAAAGGGAACAAAGGAATTGCTACCAAATATGGTGAAAAAAATACATGTTATCGACTTTTTTTGACTGATTTTTGCGATTTTTTTATTTCAACCAATCAGCGGCCACGAAATTAATTGGTTAATTCAATTTCGTGGAACACGAGAAT
Source organism: Palythoa mutuki (assembly GCA_027575235.2). Taxonomy (NCBI): domain Eukaryota; kingdom Metazoa; phylum Cnidaria; class Anthozoa; order Zoantharia; family Sphenopidae; genus Palythoa; species Palythoa mutuki. The sequence continues at coordinate 7,031 of JAODFW021015329.1, read as the reverse complement.
GCATGCGTGTCCGCCAACCTCTACACTTCCTGCATGGACCATTACTTAAAAATGTTCCTTGTTTACTTTTTCCTAATTATTTTATGTAACATAAAGCAATTATGTAATGTGTCGTAAATATAACTCACTTACACATGCATGCCAGTAATAACAGCAACGAAATAGGGCACTGTGGCCTCGCAGGTTAAAGGGACTAAGAATGTGACATTTTGTTCACATTTAGCATTTACAAACTATAATCAATGGACAAGCGCTGTGTGGCTGTAGAACTATAAGATGTTATAGTTCATTATCAAAAGAAAAGAAGTCATTGATTGCTGATGGCCCAGATCTAGGAGATTTCATATCAGGCAATGTTTCAGTAGAGGAAGAGGAAAACCCATTGAAGAGGAAAAAGGGACAGAGGTAATTAATTTTCATTGTACACTCTTTTCCCAAGTAACACAAATTTGTAAGAAATAAAAATGGCATTCTTTGTTTTAACACTTAATTACTGACAGTGTAAATTGAAGTTCTTTAGCTATTTTTTTTCTTGTTTCATAAGTGAGTTTTATCTCATCCCTAATTTATGATGTCAATTTTTTCAAGAACAAAGCACTTAGACTACTGTCGTACCTCACTCGTTTGTGGTTTTGGTGCAAATAACTCGTGAGTAAAACCCCGTACGCTGCACTTTCTATGATGTTAACTAATATTTATAGAACTTATAGCTGGTTAATTTTGCTGGATACCAGTTGTTAGGGGGAACGTAAGTGCTTATTTGTCAGCTGAATTTACAGTAAGAATTTCTCTCAACTACTTCTCCCACCACTTTTGACAATTTTTTTTGCAGCTTTAAACTGCATTATGTTTCAAATCTTTGAAAAGATTTCTAAAGCTATCTATTAAATTACAAATATCAGGGTCCAAAATTGCGCCTTCCTGGTCACCAATACGACTAAATATTGAGAGCTGGTGACCAAAATTTCACAACTGATCGCCTGCTGGCGACTAAGTTGATTTGTTAGACGTGTATTCTGAGAAATTGATTAACAATAAAATTTAGAGGCGTTTTTTAGCAATTTATTGACCCACTTTTTATCTTGGCGATATCCTTGAGATAAAACTGAAGTAAATTTCTTGCTAAATAATGTATAATCTCCCCAACAGCTGCAATAAACACGATTCGAACATTGCGAGCTGCCATGTTGTTTTCATCAGCAGTTTTCCCTTAATGCTATTGCAGGCGCGCTGAGCCATGGGCTTTCTTTCCAATGAATATTAATTCAGGCGATGTCATGTCTGCGGACATGCTGAGAGTTAAAGTTCAATAAAAAAGACTCTTTAAGACTCTACTTGTAGACGAGTACAGCATTTCTTTGAGTGGTTGTGGCCTGTTGAACTGACGATCATATCGTCGTTGTTATCTGGTATAATTAAGCTGTTTTTCAGCATATTAATTGCCAAAAATACACTAGAACAATGTCAAGTATTTCATCTTTTAAGTATAAAAGGAATTAAGTCAGTTGAAACAAATTGGCAACCAGAAGTTGCTATCTGGCGATTAAACCTTTCGGTCCGGTTGGCAGCTGGCGCCGATGTAAAAAAGTTAATTTCGGACCCTGAATATTATAATTATTATGTTTTATAAATTTTATGAATGATTTAACATATAATTTGTATAAATACTCACTAATATTAAATAATTTAATTCTTGAAATAATTTCAAGGTTGAAACTCCCTCCATGGCTAAAGACAGAGATTCCTGTTGGACCCAACTATGGCAAACTGAAGTCAACACTCAGGAAATTAAATCTCACAACTGTAAGCCATCAGTTGAAGTTTAAATTTAAGTTGGACACCATAGAAAAAAGTTATTTTAGACCAAGTCCTTCTTCAGGCTAAAGTATGGAAAAGATAGGTGGAGAGGTAGTTAATATATATAGTACAGCACAGAATAATTACCAAATAAGCTACTAATTAGGAGGTGGGTAACAAGTTCTAAAGCAAAGGGAACAGAAACATGAAGTGTGAGTTAATCACATCAATGGTGGTGCATGTTAAAAGTATGTTTCATGGCTCTTTCATACTTTTGGCACACAATACCACCATGTTATTAACACACACTTTGCATCCTATTCCACTTCTATCATTTCTGTCCCCTTTGTTTTCTTTGTAACCCACTTACTTAGCTTACTGGATAGTTGTTTGTGCTGTAAGTACTAACATGAAATCCTCTCCACCTATCTTTCTCATTCTTTACCCTTTAGGACTTTCAATAGTCCAAAACATTGTAAATCAACTTTTCTTTTTGTTTACTTTGCTTACAAGTGACTAAAATCATGAATGTTTCAAGAAACCTTACAGTTGTCAGTGGTTCCTTTGTAGGTATGCGAGGAAGCCAGGTGCCCCAATATTGGTGAATGCTGGGGTGGGGGTGAGCATGGGACAGCAACAGCTACAATCATGGTAAAAATTACTGTATTTCCACTTATTATAATAATTTCAATTTCCTCAAATCTGATTAGCCTATTCTGAACTCTATTTTTCCCTAATCGTCTTGGAAAACTATCCGATAACAAAACTCTGTTATCGGCGACTTGTTATCGGCTACCTGTTATCGGGAAAGATAAATGAACCAATCACAATCCGGGCTTCAGGATTTCTGACCAATCAGTAACAAGTTGTGATAACAGCTCCACTCATTGCCATTGACTATTACAAATGCTAAGAAAATTAGTAAAATGTGTCTTTATCTGCAAAGATTTTGTCTTTCAGTTTAGTTTTCAGAAATTGCAATTATTATAATAAATTGGTAATAGAACTTTGTGTTCGTCCAATTCTGTCTGTTACCATTACTTGTGATTAAACAAATTCAATTCGCGCTTCGCGCTCATCCAAATTTGTTAATCACGCGCAATGATAACAGACCCAATTGGACTCCACTCAGTCCTGTTACTATCACTTATTATTGATAGAAGCAGGTTGGGAGCTCTTTCCATTTTGATGGAATTTTCAGAGAGATTGAACTGACATTTTGTACGTTTTTACTAGTTGTAGTACTCTGATTAAGGGAGATTGCCCTAGAGGGACCCTGTATCATATTGCCTGTTCTTCATCTTGTAGCAAATTTTGAAATAAAATAATTCGAAAATATAACAAGGTGAAACTGATGTTTTGAAGTTTCCTGCAGATCAGGTTTAAAAAAATTCCTGCAAGTGTACAGCATTTCAAACAAACATTTCAGAAAATAGACAAATGCTCCACAAACCTCTGTTAGTAAAAGAAAGAAAAGTGATACTGAATACCTAGAGAGTTTACTGCGATATTTTTTTAGAAAATTTCCATTGAGACAAACTGTTTCATTTGTAATTAATAATATGCCAGAGGAAATTAATAATTTTTTCACTCATAATTTTTGTTGTTGGTACAGGTTAAAGGAAATCAATTGGCCCATCATTATATCGCTCTGAAGTTTTTATATAATAATTATAATATAATAAATTAATTTTGATCTTATTTCTGTACAAATATAGGTTCTAGGTGACCAGTGCACTAGAGGGTGTAGGTTTTGCTCCGTCAAGACAAACAAGAAACCTCCCCTACCAGATCCATTGGAACCAATGAATACAGCCACAGCCATCGGCCAGTGGAATTTGGATTATGTTGTTCTTACATCAGTAGACAGAGATGGTAAGATTTATCTCACAGCTGAACATTTGTACACATAGTAATTCTCATTTGAAATTTTAGGTGATGAGTGCATTACTGGTAGTGGATATTAATTTGTTATTATCCAACCTTGAATATTGCATTTCTCATGTTCTGATTGGTTCTCACTCAATCACAGTTATCAGCTCATATACCATTTATGACCAGTCCTTAAACAGAAACATAATTTTCTGGTCTTTTGTGATAAGTGGAACAGATTTCTTGATGTGGAATTTGGCTACAATTTCTAAGTATCTGATTCTTTCGAATTGAATGAACTTTTATAAATAAAAACAAAATATTATTCTACTCATGTCTTGTTAGATACAAGGTAAAAATTATAACTTCCTATCACCTCTTATGTAATGCACATTTTTGGAATAATTGTAAAATATGATTTTTATTTTTAATTTTAATGACTTCATTTGATAGACTGAGTAAGCAATAAAGGCTGAGAATCCAAGTTAGAATAAATTGTATGACAAACATTAAATAAAAGTTAAACTAACCGCAGATGAATACATGTTATTCAAGACCTAGTAGTTAAAGTTATTTTCTAAATAATCTGTGATGAAATTATATATAAATTAGATAGTTACATAACATCCCTAGAACAATACAAAATCTTATTTGAATTGAGGGTAAAATTAATATATTAAGTATTAAAATTTTTATCAAGTATTTTTCTTGCAGCTGTTTTATTTGGTAGCCCCTTCCCTGCAAAACATGCACTGAATCGAGTTTGACATTCCATTCTCAACATTATCAAAGCTCTCCAAGTTGATCCTACAACCTAAGTTGATCAGTCTAAGTTGATTCCATTATTCAGCCAAATGGCTGTAATGGTTATAAACTATCTATGAGATATATCTAAGTATTGATCAATCACGCTATATATCTTATAAGGGCTTAGTCTTTTGTACATACTGTGACAACCACTGAAACACAAAAGCTGTGCTTTGATTGGCTAGTTTTGAAAAAGAAATTTTCACCTTGGTTCAACAGATTTTGTTGGAATGGTCTGACACAAAAACAGTCTTTCAAATACACTGCCATTGACATTAATATAGTTAATAAATAATGTTAGTGATCATGCTTACAGAATATTCATTTATCAATGATGATCATAATTTAACAAAAACTTTTTGGAGACTCAGAACTTGAAAAAACAAGAGCTCCAGATGGCATCGCACCCATGATCTTTGTACACTTTTAGACAGACTTTCTACTAGTGAGCTATGAGAACTCATATAATTATTATGGAGAGCAAGGTCATTCAACTGAACATACATTATTTTGAGTATTATTAACTATAATTATAGCAGAAAACCTAAGGAACTCAAAAGATATAATACCATTGAAACATTCATTTTTCAAATTTTTGTGCAACTTCATGCAACCTGTGATTTGGTTTACAGATCTTCCAGATGGAGGTGCTGCACACTTTGCTGAAACAGTCAGACAGATAAAAATCAGGTGGGTTACTTTGTAAATTACTATTGCAGCATATTTTACTTAACAGTTTTTGTTGTCAAAACAATAAATTATTACAGGGTCCCCGCGGTTTGTGAAAAACCTGGAAAGTCAGGGAATTTGAAAACGTTTTCCTGGGTCATTGAATGTCAGGGAATTTTGCAAAAAGTCATTAAAAGTCAGGGACTTTTATAGGTGACTAGTTTACTGTGTTACACTGTAAATAATTTGATATTAAAAGCATCGATCTTGAAGTTGTCTTTCGCTTTTTTCATATCTTTTAAAATAAATGAATACTCGTGAGTTACCAGTAGGACTTTTATTGGCTAAATTATTATGTACCCATGTTTATAAGTTGAAATTTAATTTGTAATGAAATTTAAGTGTACAAACTTCACTTCTGCTGCTTTGAAATTAACTAAAATAAAGCAGTTTTAGACAGTTTGGGCAATGTAGTATTTTGCCAGTTAATTTACAAAACCTGGAAAGTTACGGAACATTATTTATTTCAGTCAGTGAAGGTCCTAAAAAATGTTTTAAAAAAAGTCATAAAAAGTCATGGAATTTTTATGCTTAAATAAAATACAGAGGGGGGACCCTGACTGGGAGTAGTATTTCGGCGACAGTAAATTAAACTTTTGATGCCACTCAGATCCACCACAAATCCCAATAGCCTACCTTTCTATAGTCTATTTAATACATTATGTATATTATTAATATAATGCTAGTGCTAGCTGGACTATTTTATATGCAGTCGTACACATTTTTGCTTGATTTTGAAAAGTGAGTTATACTGGGCCATGTTTGTGTTTTGGCAAGACCATAGGTGCAGCCCAAATGCCATGGCAACAGCAAATGAGCTCTGATTTTTTTTCCCCAAATTAAGAAAAAATTATTTACAATTTTAAAAAATAATATTTATCATCCCTGGAACAAAACAACTATTGTACCAACACAAAAACCTATCCAGTATAGCAGTGTGAATGTGCACCTATTTTTCGTGCCTTAAGCATCTGGCACATGGCTTCACAACATATTAGTTTTGTGCAAGCACACAAATCCTATTGGCAATTCCAGTTGCACAAGGAACTGGGGTGAGTTTCAAATTTTAACCAATCAATGAACTGACACCATAACATGAAAGATCACATAGAGTTGTTATTTGACCAAGTTTGATGCTTTTAGGGTTAACAGAAACCAAGTTATAGACCTTGAAACATGGTTCAAGGTCCATAATCTGGTCTCTGTTTACCCAAACTTCGTCAAATGGCACATCTCAATGCGATCTTTGATGTGATGGTGTCTATTTATCGATTGGTTAAACTTTGAAACTTGCCCCAGCTCCCTATGCAACATCGGAATGGCCAATGTTTTGTTTTAGGGTTGGTAATTTTTTGACACTGCATGATGATCAATGGGCATGTTTTATATTATTTGCAGTTGCCCCAACTGTCAACAAAGAAATCAAGCTGCCTGCGATAAATTGTCTCAAATCATGTTTCATGAAAACTCATGACAGTGATCTTGCCTGTAATTGGCTGAAGTAAATTTATAAGTAATGGTCCAAGTAAGAACTAGGGTATACGTACCTCCCATTGTTCTACAGCATTCACTTTTCCCACACCAGAATGTTTTGATTTTCACACTGAGAATACATCAACCTGTCTGCTACAACATGGTAATTTAAATTAAAATGCAATGAAACTATATTTTAAAGCAATGTTTCTTTTGTGCTATATTTAATCTATCCAATCATAAGACTCCAAAACAAAAGCCTAGAAAACCTGTTGACTTTCTATGTTCCCCGTGTGGAATTTTTCTTAAATTTAAAAACAAAAATGTTTCAACTAGAAGGGAATGAATGAGTG
>JAODFW021015236.1:0-10007 GCA_027575235.2 Palythoa mutuki | reverse complement strand
CAGCGATTATCCAAAATGGCTGCTGGCGCGCTTTCGCTTGAAATAATTTTTTTCCTCGTTTTAAATGTGTCTTTTTTTCCTTTTCGAAATAATCACCTGTACATGTATACTAAAACAATTAGTCACCTCAGGCTCCGTGATTATCAGCGAATAGTCACCTAGACTAACTAGGAAAGTTTTTGTGGTAGAAAATTGACTAAAACTTACAACGATACAGCATAAGACAATTAGAAAGATTCCCAGTAAAGACTGCTCAATTTACTAGTTCGCCGATAATCACGTCGCCTTCGGCGACTAATTGTTAAGAAGCCTTTATGGCTCAGATTATAGCGAATTTTTACGTTTTATGCTGTATCGCTACGTTAAATCACGAGCTTCAGTTATTTTTCTACGAGAAAAACTGTCCCAGTTATCGAACCTCAGCCTGAGCTTGTTCTTAAATTTTGGCAAATTTGAGTGCCGTTCTAATATATAGTTGTTCTCATAAAAAATACGCGTATCCGTAACTGATTCAGGAAAACTCCTTCCTGCTTTCACGAGCTGATACGTTGATTATGTGAGTCCAGACAAAACCGGAAAATAAGAATAACCTTAGTCTCACGGCATCAGAAGTAAAACGCCAACTCAGACAGAACATGAAAACATTTCAGTGGTAATAGACCAAATCGACTTCACTCAATGTTTTCCCAATACAGTCCTCTTGGGAAATAATATTTTTGTTTCAGATATGGTAATAAGAAAAACACGAAAGAATGATCAGCTTAAACAAAGAACCTCACTTCCCAAGAGGACTGTATTGGGAAAACGTTGAGGGAAGTCGATTAGGTCAATTAGGGTAAAAGGCAAATTGTTCCTCGTAAACAAGCTGCCTATTTGGTTCGACAAAGGCATTAGACCATTGACGCAATCTGACCATTAATGACGGCAAAGTGCTTTTAATTTTAAGTGCGACAACAGAAATAGAAACCAGGAAACAGGAAAAAAGCTATTCTCTTTTAGCCTTCTGTCATGCTGGCCACCGAGTTCCGCTAACAGTTAATAATTAAGCTTAAAAATTTTCACTAAAATGCCTTAAAAAGTTTCGCGAACTTAAAATAGTTCACGAATGAATATAATGAGATATAATTGCAGATAATTTACTGAGTTTATGTTGTAGGTGCCTTTAACTGCCCGGAATTAAAATGAAGATTTCAGAAAAAAAGAATATTGTTCAGTTATCAAGGTCACGTTTTCAATGCTGAATTTAGTGAAGACGTTTTCTTAATGACATTCTCTACTATTTTAAACTACTTAATGGGCTGTCTCGTTTGAATCAGTACAAATTTAAACATTTAAATTATTTGTCAATTTGGTTATAATCATTGCCTGATTTAGTTATTTAACACTTATCATATTACTCATTTTTTAAATACACTTTATTTCGGAGTAGATTAATAAAAGAGCACATCAGCCCCTAAAACAGTAACTAACATAAATAAATAAGTTTAAACTATTGTTTATATCTTAGGACTTATTTAAAAACAGTACTCTTATTGGGTTTTGGTGTTTAAGGAAGGAAATCAAAATACGTTCGAGTCTGATCGGTTGGTGTATGCAGTGTATGTGTCAGGGCTAAACTGCGCATGCCTGATGTCTGCTTCAGTTAACAATCAGTTGGGTTGAACAAGAGATTCGACAAATCATTTTTTCAGTTAACGAATCGAGTATACAGGTACAGACAGTGTTAATCTTAAGCATAAACGTAACTTGAGAAACCGAAGAATGCGTGCGTGCTGACCACAAGCGCCCAACAGAGTTAGTGTTTCTTGGTCGAAATACCAAACGAAACGCGCAAAGTAATGAATTGCCACACGCACTCGAAATGCTTAAACAGAAAATAACCTTCACAAAGACCCTCACTTTACATGTTTTTATTGTTAGTTCTTACTCTCTAACATAATATAAATTATAAAACCGACATAGCGGCCTCGAACTTTAAGTACACAGTTCTGTGTAATTCTATTCAAATGAAGTCATTGCTTAAAACGGCAAAACCTATCGCTTCCTATTTGTAGCACATAACTAGAGTTGGTATCACGTTTCTTTATAAAAACAATGAATTTTTCAACGTTGCTCTAAAAACTGAGCCAAAAGTACGAATGGTAAAACAATATGATCATTAATTGACTTAAACAAGCTTTCTTCGAAAATAACGCCAAATGTTTTATGAAAATCTTTATCAAAAGTTTACAGTTGCGAGTTCTTTTTATTCCTTTTTACAGAACGTTTTTTTATTGACTTGTTTTTGATAACACAAAATTAACTAAAAAATTTATGTCATTGTTTTCACATATCTTAGGATTTTCCTTCATAGCGTCTCTGATCACCTGCTCGTGTTGTGAGAGTGGAAAAAGTTCTTTAAGTTTACTGTACACAAGATCTCCACTTTTTGCGTCAGCTTTGTCAGTGGAACTATTTGATGCATACAGCTCTGAATAAGTCTGGGGAGGGTAAACATGATAGTACCCAGTCCATTGCTGTGAAGCTGCAGCCGGGTAATATGGGGGAATATCTGGATAACTGCCTGGGACATACATGCCCCTTCGGGCAAAGTGGGCCTCGTTATACCCATAATACTGTCCGGGCATATTGCCGTTATTAACTGGCACAAGGTTCTCTCTATACCCGGGAAGAGTCTGTCTGTACTGATGATGCGGGCCTTCTGGGTAGATCTCAAGATATTCATCGGGAGAAAGTCGGTTACTAGATGGTATAACTGTGCTGGGAGGACCACGACTTACAATATCAGAGTGTCGCGGGACTCTCGTGATTTGGCTTTGATGTGTTGGCACTGAACAATCCGCGACTAACATTGTTCTTGGTGGTTGGACGTGATCCCCAGTTGGACTGCATCTCAAGTTTTCCGGAGAGATTTCGCGATATTTTAGTTCGTTTTCATTGCTTTTTGCCACGACAACACGACTGTTCGACTGCCGAGAATTTCTATTAGGGTCCCGCTCCGGATGATAATATTTACACCTTAGTCCAAAGGTGCAATTCTTAAGGAAGGGGCAAATTTTGGGGTGCGTTACAGTTCCCTTTCGAAGAAAATCGTCCAGCGAAGGTCCATGTCTGCCAAGTGGATCATCGGGTACCATAAAGAGATCTCCCACAAATGAATACATTAAGAGACGCTGTTCTATTACATCTTTCCACTTGGGAGTATCTTTCAACAAGTCCTTGTAGTTATCATTAGAGACAACTATACCATTTTTCTGGTACGCCAACTCCAAAATAAAACGATCGTCGTAGCACACAATCCGCCGCCCGTTCGTAACACGACGCGACGGCGTCCATGTCAGAATATTTTCCTGTTCAAGAGAGAGAAGAATCCCTTGATCTGAAATTGGGTATTCAGGTTGAGGTGTTTCCATTCGCCAGCGGGGAACAAACACGGTAATCTCTCTGTGTCCTCTTTTCTGGAAGTACTCAACGCAAAGTAAAATTCCGCGGCACGAGAAGACCCTTTGTCCGCCATGCTGCATGGCCACATTACTCCCATCTATGACGATATGTCTCAATGGGTCCGAATCGTCTTCCATTCCCTTCTCAGGCGGGACAAACTCATAGAAATCATCTGCAGGCATCAGAAAAGTCTGCGACTCTATCTTAATGACGTCGTTCTTTATTCTTGGGGCTCCACGCGCGACAACCGCAGGAGGTGAATATCGTCCAGCTTGGAGTTGCACTGCGTCCTGCTCTAAACCACGGCTTGTCTTTCTCCCCGCCGAGGAGCGAATGAGTTCATGCAGCAGTTTATCTTGACTAACCTGAGGTCCAAATTTTTTCACAACACTATCAATTTGTTCCTCTGTATAATCAAGTTTCATTGCAAACTCCTTTAAAGACGGGTCAAGGTTTGCCGGAGTCACTTCCTTACAAGCGTTCAAGTCTTTTTCCACAGACAATGACGTTTTTTGTGATGCTTTGGGATCTTGTTTCTCCGATTCAACTTTCGTATCAATAAATTTTCCTTTTGTAGGCATGCACTTAATTTCTTCCTCAACTTTTGATGTTGCTACTGCAACTGCTAATTCGCTACCACAAATAATTATTCGATGTTCATCGCCCGAGCGGAACTTGATAATTGCACAAGAATCTCTCTCCAATTCCATATGCTCTTCATATTTCGACAGTTTGTTGTAAATATCAATTGTTAGAGTAATTTCTCGGCTTGTCTGTTCTCCACAGATCGACTGTACGTACTCCTTAGCTTTATCTTGTTGGTGTTCGGTGCCACCACTCAGTTCAATCCACTGTTTTTCGGAACTTTCTGATGTGGATTGAAATATTACGTTTATCGAAAATAATAAACGTATTCGCTCGATCAATTCCTTCAGAACTTGAACTTTGTTTCTGTTAATCACAAACTCGTTCGCTCCGCCGTTGGTCATATTTGTTTGAAAATTACAGTGTTCAAAATTCTAGCATCGACTTTAAAATAAATTTTAAAATAATCGCAACTTTTTGTACGGTTGCTTCGATGCATTCACTTTGAAAGTTTGTGGCAAATAAACTTTACAGCAGACGCGGAAACTATAAAAAGCAAAATAAATAGTCACGTCAATGTTTAAAAATAGATAATTATTATTATGCAAATCGTGTAAACTGAGAAACGGGAAGTTCATTGCAAGGGACTTCCCCGATGATATGAAAACAAAGAAAATTTATGCAAGCACAAACTTGTCTCAATACACAAGGGACATTTGTTTGTTAAAAATTGGCTGTAAATATTGCCAGTAAAGCTTAAAGTTTGAAATTCTGTTTAATACGTTTTACTCAAAACGAAGAAAAGTCTCTAAACTTTAATGAATACACAAGAGATAGCTCTAACTGTGAAAGCGCAAACTGAATGTGATTTTCTCAGAAAGTCAATTTTTTAATGTTATTATATAAAGCAATGATATAAACACGAAACTGCATCAATGGCTAGAATGATTTTCTAAGAATCGCCTTAGTCGCTTTCATTGCAATCAAACTTTAACTCATCAACCCTCAAATAATTAAAACAAAAAGAAAATTGAAAACTCTATCTATACAATATTCTTTCATGTCAGACTAAAAATATCCAGGGAAATACTTAAAAACAAGATTGCGCAGGTTTTGAGTTTTGATAGCTGAAGCTTCCTACGCTCTTGTAACGACAGCAAAATCCACCAGTTTACTTTCGAAATCAAATGAACTTTCACATCCTCAGAGCGAAACAATAAAATTACAAAAATTCTAACGCATCAGCACCACAAACCGCCTCTGCAGTTTCAGAATTTTCTTCCTTTTATAAAAAGCTGCGCTGAGACTCTTGTGAATATCGAAATTTTATTATGCTGACGCCGGAAGTTACTGTCCAAGTAGCAAACTCTTTCAAGCGTTTCGTAACATTTTTGCCTTTCTTGGTAAGTTCAAAGTTGAAATAACTATTTTTGTCGCTGATGCGAAACGCATCGTATTCGCAACGCCGTTTTAAGATTACTTGGTGTATTTTTATTTTCGCTTCGCTTTTTGTGATATGCATCATATGAAGATGAAAGAAACAAGCGGTGTACTACATTTTTAACTTTACTAAAATGGTAAATAAACATGACGTATGAAAATCTGACGAAAACATTTGAGGTAATAGATTCTTCTCTGTCCCATTACTCGGCCAAAAATAATTACTGTGGATCACTGAGTCAATCAAAATTTTCCCAAATAGAAAACATAAGAGGTGTCACATTTTTCCTTTTTTTTAATTTTTTTTCTTGCCCTGGTTTTAGGGAGCTATCATTTTTAGGGGGTGGAGGCAATATTTGTGGGTGGGTTACATTTTCTATTGCAGCTTTGAAGGGGGGATCAAAATGTTTTTAAACTTTTTTATAAGATAATAATAAAGCTATAATATAATTATCAAATCTTGTTCTCCCTTATCCCGAAGTTGAAATTTCCCACAACAAAAAGCGGACTTTTTTGTTTAACTTTTTACATATTCAATATCAGTGCTGATTTTGACTGTACTAGGCTCCAGCCAACCTTCCTGCCAAACCTGGTCACAGTCCTTGCTCAGGGAACAAACTGAAGTTAGTCATGCGACTCGAAATCACAACCAAATGAAGAAATTATTATTCTTGCTTTTAAGTTTTGCTGCACAAACCTGAATATAAAATTCGCCAACTGATAAATGGCTGTATGTAGCAGTCACTAATATACGATAATGACAAGAAAGGCAGTACAGCGTAACTATATACCAGTCACTAATATTATACCATAGGATAAGTGTGGCAGTATATATCCGTCACAAATATTATATAATAAGATAACTATAGAATTATTTACCTGTCACTATTACACTATATACTATAAGATAGATATAGCAGTATACACTAGTCACTGATATTATACCATGAAATAAGAAATGGCAGTATATACCAATCACCATTATACTGTAAATTATAAGATAAGCATGGCAGTATACACCAGTCACCAATCCTACACCATAAGTTAATAATGGCACTATATACCAGTCACCAATACTATACCATACGATAAGTATGGCAGTATACACCAGTCACTATAAATATCAATGTTAGCTGTTAAATACCAATGTACATTTAGCGTTACAACCAATATTTCAAATCAATTTTGTTTTACAATTTTATTGTTACTATTAATATAAAGAGAAAAGTGCAAACTTTAAAAACTGCCGTGCTTTGGCAATATGTTAATATCTTACGTCATGCCAATAAAGCAAAATTGTTACTGTTACTATTTATACCATATACTTTAAGATAAGTATGGCAGTATACAATAGTTACTAATATTATACAATGAAATAAGTATAGCAGTATAAACCAGTCACTAATACTATACCATAAGATAAGTATGGAAGTATGTACTAATCATTCCTTTCCCAAACTGACCAATCATAATCTAGCTCAGCCAGCCAACTAACCACTTCTTACCCGAGCAGAACATTCCTTTCCCAAACTGACCAATCATTGTCTAGCTCAGCCAGTCAACTAACCGCTGCTTACCCGAGCAGAACATTCCTTTCCCAAACTGACCAATCATTGTCTAGCTCAGCCAGTCAACTAACCACTGCTTACCCGAGCAGAACATTCCTTTCCCAAACTGACCAATCATTGTCTTGCTCAGCCAGCCAACTAACAACTGCTTACCCGAGCAGAACATTCCTTTCCCAAAACAGAAAAGTTCTCATCATCTGGAAACCTCTTTCAAGACGTTAGTTTGAACACAGGTTTCTTATTGGTTATTAAAAACTAAGGGAATCTTGTGCAGCTGGGGTGACAGTGAGACATGAGCCAGATTAAAATAATAACAGCTGCCATTAACACTAAATTTAGTTTAAAGTTGGAACTGAAAAGAACAAAAAGGAGCTTGGAGCACAACTGGTCCTTGTTTCACAGTATTCATATTAACGTCCTTTATTTAATATTAGTTATTTCCCTAAGTCCTGTTGTTCAAAAGCAGGTTAGTACTAACCAAGGGTTAAATTTTTAACCCATGTTCGTGTTTCCAACCCTAAAGAAACTGATTTAAGCTAGGGGTAAAATTTATTCACCTTGGAAAATCTGAACAGTATCTTATAAAACGTAAAATTTTCCTCGATGAAATTTGTGCTTGAATTTTGGATTAACCCAGGATTAAAAAAGAAAATGACTCCGAAAACATCTTAACTAGCTTATAATATAACTTAGGGATAACGAGTTCTTGTTAATATACATAATATGTTTATATTTCAGCTTGCGTTCAAACCATTCTCAAAACTGGTAAATTTATTCAACAAGTGGCTATAAGTCAACACTAATGCAAATTAATGTTTTTATATCAGAAAGGTTTTCTTCCTGAGAGTTTTCATACTATGTTCAGAACAAATAAACAGGTACACTCGTACAATACTAGGAACAAAAATTCTTTCCGCTTGCCTTACTGTCGAACAAATATTAAAAAATTCTCTTTTCGTTTTCAAGGACCTAAACTGTATAATTTTCTAAATGATGAAATTAAGAATGTTACAAGTATTACCTCTTTTTTGGCTAAGATTAAAACGTTTTTATTATCTTAGAAGCTTACCGCGTTTTTTTGCTTTTTCACACTTATCACGAGCACCGCTCACCTACGTCGCTTTTCTCCTTTTGGCTTTCACTTCGCTGTTTTTGTTCTTTTGCATTTGTTTATAAATAGAATAATTCTTATATCTCTTAATACTTAGTCAATTGTCCTGCCGTCGTGTTGTAGTCTGTTGTAACTAATTCAGTGTTTATATAAGGTGACCCATGTAAATAAGTTCTCAACTTCTTTTGGGTTTTCCTGCCAATTACCTAATGTATTGTGAATTTAGTTCTTATTTGCTGGCAAATCAATAAACTTGAACTTGAACTTGAACATCTCCATCTCCATCCCCATCTCCATCTCCATCTCCATCTCCATCTACATCTACTTCTACATCTACATCTACATCTCCATCTCTATCTCCATCTCCATCTACATCTCCATCTACATCTTCATCTTCATCTCCACCTCCATCTCCATTTCCATTTCCATCTACATCTACATCTACTTCTACATCTACATCTCCATCTCCATCTCTATCTCCATCTCCATCTCCATCTACATCTACATCTACATCTACATCTTCATCTCCACCTCCATCTCCATCTCCATTTCCATTTCCATCTACATCTACATCTACTTCTACATCTACATCTACATCTCTATCTACATCTCCATCTCCATCTATATCTACATCTTCATCTCCACCTCCATCTCCATCTCCGTTTCCATTTCCATTTCCATCTACATCTACTTATACATCTTCATCTCCACCTCCATCTCCATCTCCATTTCCATTTCCATTTCCATCTACATCTACATCTACTTATACATCTACATCTACAACTCCATTTCCATTTACATCCTCATTCACATCCACATCTTCATCTTGATCTTCACCTCCATCTCCATCTCTACTACATCTACATCTTCATCTCCACCTCCATCTTCATCTCGATTTACATCTACACGTACATCCACATCTCTATCTGCATCTGCATCTACACCTCTACATCTCTATCTCTATCTCTATCTCTATCTCTGTCTCTGTCTCTGTTTCTATCTCCATCTACATCTTTACATCTTCATCGTAACATTGTGAAAGTTCTACTAGAAAGCTTAAAGATAATAATCGAAATAGAATAACACCTTTTTCAGATCTTGATAGCTTCTTTTTCTTTTTTCTCTCTTTCTTCCGTTTTTTTTTTCACTTTTTGGTCTTATATTTTTTGAAAATATATTCTCTTAGTCCCAGTTCGTTTGGCGGGAAGCAGCTCCCCTGCAGAAGGCCGAATAGAAGTGTATTACAACAGAGTCTGGGGAGCAGTAGAGGGTGGCCATACTTGGAATAATGCTAATGGCGTTTGCCGTATGCTGGGGTTCACCCACGCCTTCGCGCCACTTATGTATGCAAAGAACACACCTTACGGAGTAAAGACCGGCTACAGCTGGCTGCGGTATATTAGATGTACGGGACGTGAAACAAATCTTGCCAGCTGCCCGGGAGCACGATAGGGACAGTATAGCTCAAATCATGATTATGATGCCGCTATGATTTGCTCAAATAAAATAGGTAAGGGTGTTTATTAAGTATTGTGAATTTGTTTTTACCACCATTGTAAACAATCATGCAATCAAGTTGTAAAATTCCTGACAATTTCAGAAAAAAAGAATACACGCTTTCTGAAACTGAAAATTAATGTCGGCCTTAAGGTGCATGTCAGTTGAACTGGAACTCTTTAACTGACATCACTAGAGTGCCCTTGCACCGAGCTATGAATTATGTTGTTGTTCTATAAGGTGGAGTTAAGTTTTATTAGTCATCAGCACGATTATGGACATGGAATATACTATGCTCTAATTTTCCCGTTCATCACGTATGGTATCATAATATGGGGTAATACCTACAAAACTAACTTAAA
>JAODFW021015141.1:0-10009 GCA_027575235.2 Palythoa mutuki | reverse complement strand
GTATTAGTGTATATTAAATCGATAAGAGTAGCACTAGTTGGAGTAATTCTCGTCGGTTCATTAATTAGCTGTTTCATGATGTTCAGGGTTCAATCGGTTTATTAAACAACACTGATTATTGTGCCCAATTTGCTCCGCTAATTGCTATATTTAAGAGTTTAGATGTATTCAATATTAGGCATTCCACACCGTCATGTTTATGATTTGATATCACCTTCGACTGTCACTATCTGCTTCATTTACTTTGTTTAAAATCTGTGTTCAAGCAGGTATAACATATACATGCAACTAGAAAGGCAATTAATTACAGGTCACACACTTATTTACAATGTTACAACAAGGCCCGAAAACGTAAATTTCAACATCATTTTCTAATTTTTGCCATGCAGCTTTGATTTCGCTAAAAATTGATTTCATGATTTTCCGCCGGCTTCATCGTCCGGTGTCACTTTTATAACAACCATCAATGTCATACATCTTCAGTTACCATTGATATTACTATTAATGTTTCTGTTGTTAATATCCGTCTTGTTCCTACCCCAGTAAAATTCAAATTGTACCAAGAGGGGATTAATTCCGCTTTCAATAATCGTTTGACTTCCTGTAGTCTCCTTAGCTCTCAATATAAAAAGTTATTTTAAAATGGGTAATCATTTTTTAAAAACATTTTATGTACTGCCTGCAAAAATACACTTGCGTATATAATATTAATAAATGATGTTTGTATAATTTAAGTTGAAATAATGATAAATCAATTGAATAGAGGAGCAGAGAATCAATGCGTTGTAATACAATTTCTATACATGGGGTGTCGACATATTTTTGTCTTCATTGTGTATTTTACAGATAAGAGTTGCTAGAACCATCGCGTCCTGGCCGCACACGAGGTGACCGCAAAAGGAAATAAATAAATATGGGGCGGATTAGCGATTAGTAACTGCAAATAGAATCACGGCACACCAACATATCTCCATCTTCGTACAAATTAAACGTATTTTTCAGGATCACGATGGTTTACTTGCAAAACGAAAAAAAATATTTGGAAAGTGAAAAACAGTCTTTAATTTACTGTAATTCCAAAAGTGTTGTTTTGTCCGGTAGTATAGAAATCACGTGTGTGTAACTGTAAGTAGGAGCGGCCACACCGAGTGTGCAACATTACAAATTTTCACGCAATGTTGCGCACAATATAGCCACCAATGCAACGATTTGACCGTGTGGCCGCACCAATTAGTTTCACTGATAGCGCGAAATGTTGCATTTGTGTGACCGCGCCTTGAGCCTGTACAGTAATGCTTAACTTGCTGAAAATTACTAAGTTATAGTGCAGGATTCAACCATCTCTACCGTTCTTTGCACATACCGTAGTCAGTAGAGGGAGACATACTGAAGATATTACGGCAGCGATGCATTATCTTTGTAACAGATACCTTAATAGCAAAAAGCAGATGTGAAAACAAAAAATAACAAAATCGTGACCTTAAATCGCAGTTTTCCGAATCAGTGACGTGTACCCAAAGTATATTAAACAACTTAACTGGGTTATCAGGAGCAACAGAAGTTTCTCTAATTGATGTCCTTTACTTCACACCAAAATTATCTTCTAATGAGGCCCCTGAAAATTCCGTTTAACGCCCGAGGAGCTAATTAAAGTTTTAAGACTCTGTCGGTATCTAGAAACAGTATCACATTTTGGTGTTAGGAACACGCCTACTAACTGAGTGTTAAATTACCAAGAAGAGAACGCATTACAGCATCCGTTAAACCTCCGCTCAGTGCGTCCTCTGGCCAGCTCTGGTAGGAACTTGTAAGATCACATATGTTACCTTCGCTCGGTTGTAGAAATGTTGAAGTCGCTGCTAGTCCTTGTGTTAACGATTGTTGCTGTACAGGCCAAGTGTGTCTGTAAGCAGAGAGCTAAACCTCAACATCACTTTTGCGCGGCAGATTATGGTAAGTATTTGTGAAAGATCCCAACAACTGTGTTTGCTAAACGTAACTTACTTTCTGGCCCAACGATTCAAGTTTGCTTGCACTAATCCGACGCAGAAAAGAAAAAAAAACTAAGGCTTTTTTTTTTGAAAGACACTCAATCTCAGGTGTACTTTTCGTTAAAGCTGTATAATATTTTGACAGCCTTGATATGAATATATAAGTATCTTCTGCATGGCGGGGTCTCGCACATTTTACAACTGAAGTCTGCAGCACTTCTGGAGAGCGCGAACATGTTTTTTTTTTAAAAATCCTTTATATGATGTGTGTCTCCAGTTGAAACTAGCCTTAGTAAACTCGTGCGTTTTTCACCAAAATTTACACGAAAAATTGTTGGATAAAGAATAAATCGGAGTTACTAGTGCCATGGCCATCTCTCCGCAAGGCAATGTAAGCCGGAATTTGACCTGAAGAACACAAAGAGTGACAATAGTTTTATTTTAAAAGGACATTAAATTAAGAGTTCTTAATTACGGATAATTGGTCAAGTAGTAAAAGTATTTCCAAAAGTGCAGCACTTTATTTTTGTAACCGTAGCTCAGTAAAATTTTAAGAAAACAGCTTTTGCATC
Organism: Palythoa mutuki; assembly: GCA_027575235.2. Classification (NCBI taxonomy): domain Eukaryota; kingdom Metazoa; phylum Cnidaria; class Anthozoa; order Zoantharia; family Sphenopidae; genus Palythoa; species Palythoa mutuki. The sequence continues at coordinate 7,446 of JAODFW021015141.1, read as the reverse complement.
CAGACGGTGAAGACTGCAGCTTGGCCAGTGGCGTTTCAACTATCTCAAGGTTGCGTCAAGTCTTTAATTTAAATTATACTTTAAAGAATTTGGAAAGCTAAAACTGCTTTAACATAATCTCGTGGTTGAAATATCAGTGCAACCAGGCATGGACATGTATAGGGTGGAGAGACCGATCTACAGTGTATCTATCTCACCAAATATCATCTAGTCAGCTGATGTTGCACGAAGCAATTTTTCTTGCAAGTTGCAAAGGGGATGTAACACGGCACAATGGCTCCTGCAACTTGAAATGTGTAACTAAAATCATTGCGAAAAGTAGAACTGGATTTTACTTTCGGCAACGATGTCTCAGTGCAACTTCGTGTCTCGCCAACGATTTTAGCCAATACACGGGGTGTTACATGCTGCAATCAGCAATGGCTCGTGCAACTGCCCAGCAATGGCGTTGCGAGACAAATTGAACGAAAAAATTACTTAAAGTTGGTTCCTAAAACAATTCTGTACTGTTCAAATCATAAAAGAGATAACCAATAAAATCGATTTCATCCACATTCATACCATTTTCAAATGGTCTTATAAAGGCCACATTGAAGTTCATTTCCGATTTGTTTGTGATTTTTGTAGAGAATTCTCATAATATTAATGGTCTGCAGCTGGAGGCTTGACTTCAGATCAACCGTAAATCAAGGACAAGACACTAACTGTGTCGTATTCACTTATGGCCGGAGCAAGTTACGTTATAATAATTAAAGCGTCTTATGCGAGACTCAGCCAGCCGTTAAAAAATTGTGGGAGGAGAGAGTAAACAAAGAGAACAGCGCCATATTTTTAAGATTAGTAAGCGTAACTGTGTTTAAGATAAATTTATAAGTTTGAAAACATTTGGGACTGCTAAACGTTTGATTGAGGTCATTGAATAATTAATCATAGGCTGTCAACTCTCGCTTTTGTACGTCTGAAAGGATGCCGCGTGGCTCCTTTTATGCCATTGAAACCATAAATTTCATTAGCTCTGGCTAATTAATAAGGGTAATAAGATAAAGTTTTATCATCATTATAGACATTGTCGTCAACACGACATAATATATTCTCAGTGTAACACAAAGCTTTCATTTACAGAGTGAATTTAGTATTCATGCCGTTTTAATTCAAAGGTCAATAACAACAGGATTATACGCCAACAAGCCATTCATTCTCCGACCGATATTTTATCTGTTTAGATGTCATCAAACAAAATGCACTCACACCTTGACGACCTTTTAATCCCATTTTAAGTTATCTCGATTGCCGCTGATAAAACTTTTCGCTAATCCACTTTGGAATGTGTTACAGTTCTGTTGCAGCACAAAAACAAGACGCTTTAAAAGCGTTAACTGGGTTGCCTGTATTTGTAACAGAAGTTTTAACCTAATACATAAAAGTTGTTAGACTACGAGCAGTTCCTATTTTTCCTCTTTAGCCTTGGTCCGAAGCCAAAATGGCGGCTAGTAACCGCGCGAAAACTGGGACGAGAAGAAAAAACAAGCAAGGGTGGTGGGGGTGGGAGAGAGAGGAAAATAGGGACAGCTCACTCAAAAATTTCTGTGCGATGTGCTGTCCAAAAGTCGCGTCCACTTGCACTTGCAGCAGAGAAATTCAGTTGAGAAGTACAACCGCTTATGGATTTGGTTGTTGAGTTTATAGAGTCCGAGTTAAAACCATCGTCGCTATACAGAGTTATCAGTGTTACACATAATATTTCTCACAACGAGGTTGTAGCTGCTTTTCTGGCGTTGAACAGTAACAAACAAAGTAAAATTCATTTGCATCCGGGGTTTGACGTCTCCTCAATTCTTGGCGGGAAAGCCAAACAGCTCAGCTATCAGCTAGGAAAACATTTTGAAGGCCTCAAAAGTTTTAATGACGTTGAAAAACAATAATCCTGCCATTAACAAACGTTGACAATTTGCAGGCGTTTTTTAGAAACGGTTAGTGTCGTACGTCAAGGTTAATGCCACTTGTGCCTCGAGTGTAAAATAGGCAGCCATGCGATGCGCAGTCCATTGTTCGGCGTATTGTAGCGTAACAATATGCTATTAAAATCTGTATACCACATGAATAAACGTATATTAAACTAACGTATAGATACTACATAGACAGTATTTTAAAAACACAGTGATTCCCGTGAAATTTAAGCACATGCTCACTAGCATGTGGTCAATCAGTTAATGCCAATGATCAACTCAAATTCAAATACGGGTTACGATCGCATCACGTACTATATTTATACTCTCAGAGACAATAATAACATACATAAGCAATTGGCCCGGAAATTTCAAAACACTTACTATTTCAGTATTTGCCGGTCGATATTTAGCAAACCCGCTTAGATGGCCTCAGGCGTATAAACCGAAGCTCACTACAGAAATTCCCTGGTGTGTGGCATTCGCATTTGGAGAACTTTGGCGGCTAACTGATCACGTCCCATTCTTTATTTCTTTAATATTAAACTTATTAACTCGTACTCTAACCCGGATTCCAACTCTGACTCGGACTCGAGTCCAAACTAGGGGTTTTAGGATTCCCTGATGATACACAGAAAGAAGTAAACAGCAAATCAGATATACAGTCGACTCCAGATAACTCGAACCAACCTTCAGGGAAAATAGAAAAAGGTTCGAAATATCTGGAGTTCGAGTAACCGGAAGTTGAGAACAAATGACCGGAAATAAGGAAAAACGATGATCCTCTGCACTTCTATTCATACAATGTACATTTTAATTTAATTTTTAAATTTAATTTACGATGATTTAATTTAATTACTGTATATATGTAATGAAATATTTCTAATGCTTTTGCTAATAATTTTCTAAATGAAAAAACAGTTTTTGTGTGCATCTCTATTTATACAATCTACAGTACTAGTACTGTAGATTTTGATTCAATTTAATTATGAGTGCAATGAAACAATGCTTCTCAACGTCAAGCTTTGTGAGAATAGAGAACGATTAAATGTTTCTCCTTGAAGGCAAAGAAATGCTGAGAACATTTTTGTTTTCACCTCTTCGTTGTCCCAGGAACTCCAATTTTAGCGACAACTACGCGCAGGAACTCAGCCCGATGCATTCCAAGGTGTAGTTATTGTATTTCTATTGTTTTTTTTGTTTTTTCACGTCGTCGTTAATTGGCGTCGCCGTCCTCACTGCTAAAGGTCGGCCTCATGAACTCTCGTCTCGCACTTGTAAACCAGATATACGAGCATTCCCAAATGGGCCACTGAGCTCACATGAGAGAATTCAGCTTTTAGCTGTTTAGTTATGCATTTTTAATTTATGTTTATTGAAAAATCCATTAACACAACAAAACAGTTTTTTAAAATTTATATTTTGTTATATTTTTTTCTTCAGTTATTCGTGCCAAGGTTGTGAGAGCACCGAAAATCGGACGTCTTCCCAGGAATTCTTCAGAAGCTCTACCACTCAAGTTTTATCAGCCGCAAATCTACTCTCTTCGCGTCTTAAAGGCATATAAGGGAGCAATAAAGTTGAATAGGACAGTGGGATTTGAACTCCATGGCGTTACCAAAGGTCGTAATGTCCGAGTGAAACTTTTCACACCATCGAAATTAGATTCATGCCGAATAAAACTTCGAACAGGGAGAATTTATCTGTTTGGTGGGCAGATAGCAAAGAAAAAGCTTTCTCTCAATCGGTGCAGTTGGATTAGTGTCTGGCATAAGATGTCCATTAGACATAAAGGAAAGCTACTGAAGTATAGGCGACTGTGTAAATGCAAGAAGAAGAAGAAATGCAAGAACAAACTAATAACAAAACAGAAAAGGAACAAACTGCGTAAGAAAAGAAAGCACTGGAATTGGAAATGATTGTGAACTTGCAAACTTTGCGTCCTGGGCAAGCATGGTAAATTTAAAGGACATGTTGAAATAGCTTGATGGAAATTTTAGCAAAGTTTACTGATCAACTACTTGTCACTGAGCACTATCAGTCAAAAAAAGAAAATGTATTTTCAAAAGTAGTTGTTTGAAAAAGTTAAAGGAGTGTAAATTGTAATTTCTGTTTTAAATCCCCAAACAGCTTAATCTGTTTTGTTCGGCTCAAGTTTAAAGACTGCGTATACTCAACAATTTAGAAAATAAAGCTGGCGAGTCCAATGAAAGCTAGCTAAAACTTACTTATCTGAACTGTTATATCAAAATGTTTCAAGATCGACAATTTGTACTGAAAGATCATGCAGTTCGTTGCCTTATAAATGTTGAAAGAAATTCAAAAATACAATAATTATTAGGGAAATTTTCTTCCCAAATAGTATCTCTAAAAAATCTTTTTTAGTACCAAACCGGCTTCAGTGTGGTTTCCAAGAACTCCAAATGACAAGAGTATTTTACGTTTTTACAAATGCGAGAACCATGCAACCTTTTTGGTAATTAATGAAACCGGGGGAGGGTAGGGTAGGGGAGGGGAGGGTGAGATTTGTGGTCTTTGTGGTCGTTAATTGCTTTGTTTGAGAAGCTTTGTCAACAATTCAAAAAGCTGTCATTTTACAAAAACTAAAAAGTAAAATTCATGTTAGTATTTTCACAAAAAAACTTGAGTAGTAATTAAGCATGAATTCGAAACCCAGAGAATTTTCGAGGCTTGTCACTTTCCTTAACTATTTTACTATAGACTTTATGATTAACGCAACGCATGGACATGTGCATATAGGGTTATTGTATAGTTATTTGAGACTGTCAATGTGATGCTAGTCGCGAATGTTAACCTAGATAACGTAATAAATGTCGCGGCATCAAAACATAATTTGAGGAGCGCTCTGTATTATCTTTTTTATAGCAGAGCTCATGGACTCAACGGTAAGTAATGCTGTTCATTGTTAAATTACTGGAACGCATTCCATAAAAAGCCGTCTCACATTAAAAAACACCAGAATACTGAGAACAACTCAAATTTGGTTTTTGTGTGTTTCCTAATCCATCTCCTCTCGAATCCACAAACTAATCGCTTTGTCTATTAACAACACAGCAGGAAAAGTAACCAATCATGGAATGTTCATCTCGACAGCACTCCATTTTGGTTGAAAGAAAGAACTCCTTAACTAGTGAATTACTCAGAAAATGTTTTCTGAGTCACTGACATGAGCTGAACCCAGATTTATCGCTCTACCCATTGAGCTACTGAGACTCACATGGGGAACGGGCTACTGGTTTAAACTCGAGTTCTTGAAAATTATCTAGTTCGGCTGGACATACATCTCGCATCTGCACGCTCAATATGTCCAATAGACTTGAATAGACACCGCAAAACCCCGATTAACTTCACCCTGGATTAAGACAAAATTCAAAGAGTAATTTTTTCATAAGTGAAGCTCTGTGATGCTCATAGAACACTATTGAGCTGAGATTTACTAATAAAACAAACAGGTCAACCCCACAATTCCAGCCAAGAACAAACTGATAGCCGTAGGAAACATGGATTACTGAAAAACGTAACCCTGCATGAGTTTATAGTCTGCGTTGCAGCCGGCCCAAACTCTCGCTGACTATCAGGCGGAGGTATAGAGTGTCTGCGGCGCAGGCTATGGGTTTATATTTATGCACTAATTTGGTTTTGAGAAACCGAGCCCTGTTAATATATTATTAAATGATTCTTTTAGCCGCCCTTCCCATACAGGGTAAGGGAGTACTTAATTGGAAAATGGTTGGGTATATGTGTGGCTAACTCCAACAAATTAAATTTGCACCCCGCTCTATAAAATATTTTTGTGCAAAAAGATACCCCCGTTTTATAGTGATTGGGCTGTATATGTGAATACAGACCTACCAAGTTCTAATACAACACTGAAGGTACGCCCTGCATAGGTTCTATTCCTTGAATAATTCCTTGATATTGAAGTTTTCAATTTTGCTTATAGAACTTAAAAGAATATGCTCCTGCCCCTCTAGTTGATTTACTCAGAAAGATAAAACCCTAAATTACTGACGGGTCGTCTCCCCTGCAGCCGTTATTAGTGTTCGGTATAATGTTGGTCCCAGGAACACCCGGTCCCTCCCGTGCACTAACTGGGTAGGGACCGGGAGATCCTGGGACCAACATCACAGCGACACACTTAAAATGGTAGACTTGCCACAAGTCGACTCGAGCGCCGAAGGAGTGAACCATCGAGCGCCGAAGGCGCGAGCGAGTCTCCCCAGTACCGAAGGTACTTGGGAGCGAGTCGACTTGTCACCCTTGCAGTACATTCCATCGCATGACCTCATATTGGCGCGAAAATCATGATGTATCCAGTTTCGGGAAGGCGGTGTTTGTGAAAACCGGAAATTGATGTTATAGTGGGGTGACAGGCCTACACGGCTTGCTCACATTATTCATATTTCGGTGCATTACTCCCGTAATTTGTTTTACTTTGTGATTAATTACGTTTTGCTTTGACAAGCATGTCTTTGACGGAGTGTACTCCTTTGTATGAAATATTTCGTTTCTTTGGAAGATCTTATGAGATTTTAAGCATGGTTGGTTTTGGATTAAATACCCATTCTTAGACAGTATTTTAATTATTTCTCTCATTTCTATCAGTATCACGTCCGGCATTGCTGGAACAAGTTTTGTTACGAAGGGCAATGCTTTTTCTATTGTAATTTTGGTTTCTTTTTTAATGCCACACTTCTAGTTTCAAATTTAACTTCTACAGGGTTTTTCTCGATTTGAGTTTATGTTTATCCTCGTTATCAGAGGGCGTTTTTTGAAACGAAGTTACTTTTATTCGAGTTTGTCCGCAGGAGTCTAATTACTTCGCCTTTTTTATACAAAGCTTTTTTTAACTCCAGGTGATTGGCGATACTTGAAGTCCGTATTTTGAAAATTTTCGGTTGGGTTGAAGTTTGTGGACACATACCATACTTTGTTTTACGTTGTGATTAAGTTTTGCTTTGACAAGAATATCTTTGAGGGAGTGTATTAGTTTGTACGAAATAATTTCGTTTCATTGGGAAGATCTTCAGTATTTAATTTTAAGTATGGTTGGTTTTCTATTAAATACCAGTTCTTAGGCAGTATTTCTCTCACGTCCGGTATCGTCGGAACAAATTAAGTTACGAAAGGCAATGTTTTCTCTCTTGGATTTTTGGTTTCTTTTTAATGCCACACTTCTACTTCTGCAGGGATTTATCCTCGTTATAAAAGGGGTTTTTGAAATCCCCAATTTGGGTTATAAATTTGCTTTCATTTGAGTTTGTCCGCAGGAGTCTGATTGCTGGTGGTTGGCGATATTTGAAGTGCGTATTTTGGAAATTTTCGGTTGGGTTGAAGTGTGTGGACACATCTAGTCAGTGTCTGTTTGACATAGATGTTTATATCTAAGAACGTTGCTATAATGGGGTGACAGGCCTAAAAGACCATACGCAATTGCATCTCTGACGGTGTACATTGTTGTATCGATTTCGCTCTCCAA
>JAODFW021015047.1:0-10010 GCA_027575235.2 Palythoa mutuki | reverse complement strand
GATGGAAAGCTGAGTCAACTTTGGCGGAAAAGAAGGTCACACAAATGTTCAACACTCGGCTGAGCCGGGGGTTGAACTTGGGACCTTGTGGTTAGAAGGCAGAGATCTTACCACTGCACCAACCACGCCGCCGTATAAGACACAGTATACAATACCGTTACTCTCAGTAATCATGTTTATTTTAAAACGAACGTGCTGAGCAACAATGAGCTCATCACGTTCGTTTGAAAATAAACATAACTAGAGAGTAACTGTATTCTAAAATCAAAATACACGCAGTTTTTTATAAGACCTAGTAAATTTTGCCGAGGCTTATTGTTCTTAATTTTTTGGCGATTTCCGAGCCTCACTGATTCGTCAGTATTAATTTGTTTTTATTTCTGTGAGCAGTTTTTAGCGGAAGTAAAAACAAAATAAAACAAGGTATTGGAAAATGAAACGGCTTGCGCCACGCATATATTGTACGGCTGAATATAGAGGCGAACTACCCTCTTTGTTTGGGAGCAGTATTTACTTAAAAGTTTTATGCTGTATCGCTAAATTTTAGTCTATTTTCTACCACAAAAACTCTCCTAGTTTTCAAGCCTCAGCCTGAGTTTGTTCTTAAATTGTTTTTAAATTTTGGCAAATTTGAGCCTTGTTGTTCTTATAAAGTTGTTCTTCTAAAATATACCGTGTATGTACTGTGTCATAGACGGCGGCGTGGTTGGCGCAGTGTTAACAGTTACAATGAGCTCACGCACGTATATTAAGATTCACAGTGCCGCTGAAATCGCAATAAAAAAAAATTTCAAGACGACGGATATAGTCATGTATTTCTTTGATTCAAAAATTTAAAAAAAGGGAAAAATCAGTGCGCGAGCTAATGATATCCAGAATATTTTTTTCAGTTTTAGTGGCCTAACAATTATTATGGTTTATTTTGAATTTTTTTAAGTTTAATTCCTGTTTTTCTATTCGTCGATCCTTGCGGAAACTTGAAATAGTAGCAGGTTGTAATATGATATTGGCTTAACTCGCGATTGATCGTTTACCTCATGACACGTGGGCCTAAAGTATTCAATTATTTTGTTCATACTAAGTAAATTTTAGAAATAAACACAACTTCATGTTTTAAACAAAAAATAAAAAACAAATTTAGATAAACACTTACTAGACTATCGTTACAGTCAAATTAATCTATTTCCTGGCTATAACACAGGAAATGCCATTTTGCAACGTAACACGGAAAGAAGGAAACAGAGAATTCTAACAACGCATTTTGTGAAAATTAAGATTACAAAATTAAATTTATTGGGAAATTTTTGCAAATGGAGATTGTTGTCTAGCAACTGGTATCTTTAACTTTTTTTCAACTGCAATACGTCTGACAGCGAACAAATGCTTCAGTTATACCACAAAGTACTAACAAAACTTTTTTATAGAAGAAATGGCAAGGCTTAACGAGATAAGAAGATAAAAACCTTGAAATCGAGTCGAGGCCAAGGTGAACTGTCTGACAAAAAAGAGAATTAATTTGATCACTGGCTATTTTATTATCTCGTGTAATATGTGGGAGGAAATTTTACGTGATGTCGCTAGTTTAATCTAATGCCCAACATGCAAATTTATCGGTAGAGATACAATATTCGCCGAACATCACCGGAAATAACCCTTAAAGAAAATGTGCAGGTGGACTCCCAAACAAAATAATTACCTACCCCTCCCCCGCGCTACTTGGCCTTTGAGACTCGGTTCCACTACGTCACGCGCAGGCGTAAGATAGGAATGGTCGCCATCTTGTTTGGGAGTGATTTGCATTTTGTGAGTTTTTGTTGTGTTTTATAAAGGTTGTCCATAATATATCCCCAAGAAGAGGTTTATTTGAAGCTGAAAAGTGTATGGCAGAGTGTTGTAACATCTAGTTCCGGACTAATTGCTTGTGAATGTGATGACAGTGCAGCTCTTGCGGCTATGACGTTGGGCAAGACAATGGCTTCGGTTACCTTCTTTCCTATCTCCCATTTTGGAACCGTGCAGAGGCTTTGAACCAATCCACGTAAGGACTAAACAGAAATAGTTTTTATATGATGTCGTAGAGTTAGTTTTCCCTAAATTGTTTAATTTTACGTTATAATTTCTTCCTTGAATAGCTTTCCGAAACTACGCGACTCGTGAACGGCACATAAACAGCCACACATTTGCACATAACATTAGGGATGGAATGAACTGTGGAGCTTTTCATGTATTCTTCTCTGTGGTATTTCTTTTTGTGCAAAAGAAAGAGATAAAATTGACCATCGAAAATTCTTATTTATTTTCCGATGAGTTAAGTATTTTTATTCGTTAACTCCGAGATCAGAACAAGGTAGAATGGATTGTGTATTTCGGCCGGGTTGACTTTTTCTGCTCCACTTGTACACATAGAACTGGGAGTATCGGGTGTGTTCGGCGAAATTTTGCAGTTGACAGGAAGAGCACATCGTTTGAAATAGGTAAAGTTTTATTATTGCGTATAACTTACTTTAGGTTTTGGGCAGCTGTTTTATAAACTGTTTTGACATTCTGAATATCCTTGGCTCAGTCGAATGGAATCACTGACCCGGTCGGTGTGTGTAGTATAACAGTGGTTCGCGAGAATTTTAGCTGTGATATCTTCGCATTTCCATGTCCGGAATGTTGCTCATTTTATCCTTATGTGGGTAGATATTGTTGATCTTAATAGTGATTGTTTCTTTATACGCGTTTCATCGCGATATACCATAAACAAAGTACATTTTGAATTGCACCAGGATTTTCCTTGTTCCAACTTTGTGGTCTCGATAACCGTTGAAAGTTGTTGCTCCAAATTTTCGACCCAGACTCAGCTAACTTCCGGTATTCTGAAGTTATAAAGCGCTTGGTTTAAAATCCAGAATTGTAAACTTTGTTTAGTTCTGGCGAACAGACCAGGTAGGACATGAAATTGTTTCGATTAACACTTGCAGAATTTTTCGATCTCCAAATTATGTATAAATTTTGGTTCGATTATTTTTAGGGGCAAACTGCTTTGAAATTGAAGTTCAACATTGCTGTTGAAATATCGAACTGTTTATTAATGCTTATAACGTTTGTTATGATCGCTTAAAAGAAACTAAACGGTTTGTAATGAAGAGTTTCACCTGATATACGTGTGATAGCAGTGAGTTTATATTTTGGTAAATTTTTAGAAAATCACTACGCTCGCCCGGTTGATTCCAAGTAAGATTAAAAAAATTATTTTAAGTTGTAAATTTCAAAACACGTCCTCCTTTCGAGATTCCGTATTTCGCTTCAGCTGTGTTGTGCAGATCGCCATCAGCTCAAAAACCTAAAGAGATTAGATAAGCTCTGGGAAGAGAAATTCATTCACGCATAATATTACTCTAAATTCGAGAAGTTTCTTTAAGTTTACAAATTTTAACGTTATGTAATGATTAATAATTGTTCTGTTTTGCTTGAATTGATTCTAATAAAGATAGATCGTCCTTCTGGCATAACGTTTGAGATTTGAAAATGTTCTTTCTCTTTATCATCAAATCCTGTCGTTTCCACACATCTGTGAACTCTGGAGTTGATTGTATTTTAATCACGCTGTTGGCTTTTTCATTATGCATTTAAAATTGTTCATATTTATTCAAGAAAACCTTTTATGTTTCAATTTTCCTTGTCAAATAATATGCTTGTTGCATATAAATATTTTTGTTTTCAATTTCTCTCAATTTCCCTTAGCGTGAAATGAGATTAAATCATGATCTTAATTATCAACAATAAAATTACCAATTAAGCTGACTGAATGATGACTTTAAATTTATCCATTGGCATTGCTGCAGATGCAACAAAATGGTGTTTGAGCAAGATAGAAATTAAAAACTTCAGACAAGCAAAAACTTTTTAACATGAATTGAAGTCTGTTGCAGCATCATAAGAACCTCTGCAGGAAGTAAAATTAAAAAGTTTCAGTTCCTATTTCCATTGGCACTCGACAGTGCTTTTAAGTTAACTTTTTTATATGCTTTTAAGTCTGACATATGTTGTTTTAAAGAACTCAGAAAATCTAAAACCACATTTATCATAATAAATATGAATACCAAGAAAGGTAGACAAGTTCATAATTTAAAAAATAATGTTCCATTTAAGCCACCTTGGTAAGAAGAAAGAATGCTTGAGTGATCTGTTTAATTTTATTTTTGTAGAGCAAAGCAATTTGTGTAAGCTTTTTCTTCAGTTTTGAAGTGATGGTGTTAATGTTCATTAATGAATTACTGAAATGTGGGGTTAGACTTAAAATTTACTTGAAGTTTTTGTGGTTTATTTCTTTGCTGCTTGTTGAGTTCATAAACAATATATAATTTGCCACATATTTGAAATCTAGTTTAAAAAAAAACATAATAAGTAATCAAAACTTTCAAGAACATATAGAATTTACGGTTACTTTAAAACATGTTTAAATAATATTTATTATTTTTAACTTTGGCTATTATTTTGTAGAATTTTGTTTGTTGTAGATTAAATATCTATGTAATAGAGAGTAGAAGAGCTCTTTTGTTATATTATTCCATTAAGGGGTGTGTCATTTTTTAACCTTTCATGAATAATATTTTGAATTGAAATTAAAGGAGCTATTTTTATAATATAGGTAATTATTTGTATCAATGCTTTAGTTATAACAAAAACAAGATATTAAAATAGTTTCCATTTGTAAGGGTTATTATGATCCTAAAAGGATTTTTAAAACTGAATGCTAACCATAGCTCTGTTGTTGTTATCATACTTCACAAGCTTTTGTCTTCTGGGATAAATGCTGTTAAAATCATTTAATTTAAAGTAGAAAATGGTGAAAGCTTCAAAGCTTTGTAAGAAACATTTTGTGAGACATTTTCATGCTCTTTTTTCCTAAAACAAAATTGAATTATCTACACTATCACTGATAAGATTTTTCTTACATTTTAGCGTACTTCATTTACTTGTCCGTCATTGGACGGACAGAGGCTGATGTCGCTATGCCCTTTGTCAAGGGCTTAAAAAATGCTGAACATTCTAACCTGTTCGACAAACAGGACCCAGAGGAGATATTTGATAATCTGCGGGAGATAGGACATGGCAGTTTTGGAGCTGTTTATTATGTGAGTTTTTAACTGTGTCTGCCCTTGTGCATTAATTTTTAAAGTTCTGATGCTACATTTCATGTACTGAAACTTCTCAGACAAGACGTAGTCAACCTTTATATGTTGCCCAGGACAATCATTTTCCATTCATCTGGACCTCAGAGACAAATATTACAGTTTGAAGCATTGGTCTGTACAGACAAGCAGACAAAACTCTCAAACCCTAAAATGATCACTGCTGTTTTGTTGTGCTTGTATGTACTGTATTTAAAAGGGAAATAAAACAAGCTTTCAGACTATAGTCCTTCTTAAAGGGAGCCTCAGCTGTCCAACAATATTAATCTTAAATAAGACTTTTCTTTACCTTGTGTCCATATCAGCAGCTCACATCTGATAATTCTCTGTATATAGCTCAAGCCAACCGTTTTGCTTTGATCATTTCAATAGTTTGAATTTCCCATGCACCAACATCTTAAAATGTGATGTAATGGGGTTGCAGTGCCAGACTCCCACTTATTCATTGCTATTGTTTTAATTGAGAGTGGAACCTGGCACTGCAACGGTTTTACGTCACGTTTCAAGATGGCAGCGTGTAGGGAATTCCAACTATGAAAATGGTCAAAACACATTGCTTGACTTGAGCTATATACAGAGAATTATCAAATGTGAACTGCTGATATGGACACAAGGAAAAGAAAAGTCTTTATTAACATTGATATTTTTGGACAACTGAGGATCCCATTTTACCTGATGAAGGGCTATCACCCGAAATGTTGTTACATTTGTTGTTTCTACAATATCAAACTGAAATTTAAATTTTAACTATATGTATCAAAACACTAATGCAGCTTTTGCCATTTTTCACATATGTTTACAAGGGTTTAATAGCTGTGAAAGCTCAAAATAGGTACATGTAATGCACTTATCCCAACTTCAACTTCAACCAAGCATAATTCACATTGAGTTGTTGTGTAAAAACAGAATTTTCATAGGACAAGTACAAACTCTGTACATTTTTTTAACTCCTGTAATTCAATCTGCCTTACAGATAGCAACCTAAATAGCTGTATAAATTATGTATATAAACCATTTATTAGAATCCGTATCAGTATCCTTTGCAAATGCTGCAATCTTATTGGTTACCATACTTGCTGTAGTGTCTGTGAGTTCCAATGTTTATTTTATAGCTCATATTCTTATTGTTTAAATATATACCGTATTGATTTATAAAATAATTCTTGTAGTACATGAATTTTGATTGGTTGGCAGTTGTGCTTTCGTAACGTTATGAAGCAAAAAAATTATGTTTGGCTGTCGACAAGTTGTGAGAATTTGCAGTTTCATGAAAGAAATACAACAGCTGTAAGCACTTGGTATATCATCTTACTCATTGTGAAGTTAAAAAATATTAATTTTATAAAATAAATGAATCACATGTTCTCTATGCTTTCATTGCCTGGGGAAATCTCGACAAAGTTTGTGAGAATTCTCTTGCAGATGAAAACCCTCAACTGCATCTCGGGTTTTCACTGATCTGCTCTCAAATTTTCCTGAATATTCACCTTGGTTTTCACCAGTCTTTCAAGGCACAGAGAACATGTTTTATTTATTAAATATAACAAAGACATTGTTGAAAAGCAAAATAGCAACAGTAAACATTTTTCTTAAGTGATTTTTTTGTTATCCTGAACTGTTTTTCACTCTAAAAGTGGTGTCGTTTCAATCAGAGGATTTAAAATAAAGTTTTTCCGTATTGTTTACTAGGCTAGAAATATCAGAACAAATGAGGTTGTGGCCATCAAGAAGATGTCCTTTAGTGGCAAACAGTCACAAGAGGTGAGAAATGATAAGTAGTGAATAAGAAGTGAGAATATTTTCAAAGTTTTGTTTTGTAGCGATTAGAAAATGACAAATGAATTAATGAAAGTTCACCTTTTGGGCATCTGAAAACGCTAAATTTGGTCTGAAATTTTGCGTGAAGGGATGTTTTTTTTTAGTCAGAAATCACACTCGGAATGTATTTGGGTCTGCAAACTGATATACTTGGTTTTTATCATGCTGGATTTGCTTGGCGTACACGTTTTTTTTATAAGAACCAGTAAATTTTTTGGAAATTTCAGCCTCAATTTGTTCTTAAATTGTTCTTATTTCTGTGAGCAGTTTTTATTGAAGAAAAAACAAAATAAAACAAGGTGTTGGAAAATGAAACGCCTTGCGCCGGCAACACATGTATTGTACGGCTGAATTTAGAGGCAAACAACCTTCATTATTTGATGAGCAGTGCCTGAGCTCGTTCTAATTTAAGCCCCATTGTTCTTATAGTTATAAAGTTGTTCTTATAAAAAAAGCGTGTACGTAATTCATTCCTTTTCGAATAGTTTTCGCAAAAAAAAATTAATCCGTGTAATCCCACGCCATATATTTAATCCAGTTTTGGATTTCAGTGCCTAAGAAATGAATCCTGAGGTTTGCAGTACTTAATATATGCAAAATTTGTGGCCGGTTTGCGGGGGAGTAAAATATTAACTATTATGTTGAAGAATGGAGACAGCAGCTGCTTCAAGTATATTCTGTGGTCGAGTTTTTAAATGTAAGAAAGTTTCTTGATATTGACATTACTAAAAAGTCATTACTCCTTCAATATGATGTTTGTATTTAAAAATGCAAATTATACAAAATAAGTTAAGTGAAGAATAAAGACGAACTATAAACATTGACATAGTTTTATTAGAGTTAATCGAACCGATAAAAGCACAATTTGAGTAAAGCTCGAAAGACACAACACCTTAGTTCATTTATTCTTCATTTCTGAACGTAATAAAATATTTATTCTGATTTGTTGAATCCGAAATCGAATTGCAACTCGTAAGTCAACAAGGAAACAAGAATAGTTCAAACTTCTGTCTATTCGTTCATTGTAATAAAATTGTCCTTTATGATCTATGGCAACAGCTTACAAGTTTATTAGGACTCAATGATACAAATATGGGATAAACACAATACCTGGAAGAAGGCCTTTAACCGAACCATTTGCCATGAAAACATACGGTTCACGAGAGACCCACGTAACCTTCATACACGACGGACATTTAACTCTACCGCTACAAGTTCTGTTCGCATCGCTAGCATCACAGACTTTCGCACTTGAACTCTCGTCCCACAAATTACAAAGGACGCCAAAGACAATCGATAGATGAACTAGCCTCATACTTCTTTATACTTCGTCTGCCTGAGTCTGCCGAAGTATTAAACAAGTTGTATAGCTGTTGCAGATTTGCTCTGCTTGGGGGAAATCGCTCAAGTGGTGCGTTCCTGATCACTTGGTGACGACAGATTGCGCAACAGTTCCGGTCACACAATCAATGCAAGTTGGAAGTAGAAAAACAAATAACAAGATCAATTTGAGGTTTTTATCTGAGTGAAACGTAATGATTTGTAAGTGATTTGTAAAATACATAAGTAATTTGCCTAACTGTTGAAGCAGAAACTGGATGGGCAAACAAACAATAGAATTTTGTAGCATGTCAGAAATCAGGTGTTTTCTGGATTGCTGGTTCCGTTCTCATGCAAATTAATTTTATTTTGTTTTTAAACAGGCATGGACTAGCTGAGACGGACCGTAACACTTCGATACAAATATTTGGTGAAAAACTTCGCGGCAAAAACTTTTGAAATAAAAAGTTTGCGACAAAACATTTTTAGGAAAAAAATTTGCGGCAAAAAATTGAGGTAGAAGCTTCGCGACAAAGTGATTTCAGATGAAAACTTACCGACAAAAGATTTTGATAAGAAATTATCGACGCCACCCAAAAAGCAAATGGGGGCAAATGAGATGTCGGAAGATAAAGTAAGTGTGAGATAAAATTTTAAATTTCCATTTAGATGATTTGTTATGTCAGTGTTATTTCCAACGAGTTTAAATCTCTGCATTGAAGACTTGTTTCATTAATTCATAACATTTAAATAATCTTATTCTTCACCAGATTCTGTAAGTGCCGGTTGAACCATCTCCACTTTTTTTTATGTTTACAGGCAATGCATCATGACAGTCCTTTTCGAACAAAAGTATGGAGATCATTAATTTCATTTTCCTAAGATAACCAAGTTTATTGACAATTATTATCCCGTTTCCTTTGTCACGTTTGGTTATAATAATGCTGTCATCTTTCCTTAAATCATTAAGGGTAGTTATAGGAAATATGTTTTAGTTGACTCTTCAGCCGGTCCTGGTTTTCTGTTGTTAATGTGGGTCCATGTTTACAAAGATTGCGGAAAAGAAGCTCAAAGGAAATTATCTTTAAAAAATATAGACTAATAGAGTCGGCCGGTCGGGTAAAAATATATCTTTAAAAAATTGGTGATCTAGTCTTTTAGTTTGCGTGCATAATGTTTACAATATGTCTCTTTATTTTAACGTACAGTGTTTTTTTTTCTTTATCTTGTATTTATTGATTTGTAGCGTAAATATTGAGTTGAAACATAAAACAACTGGTTCGCATACATCAGTGTTCGGACCGCACGGGTTCAGTTGCTTCCACTCGTAAACTAGATTTTGAGATGAATTATGTGCAGTATTGTTCAGTTATAAATTGTATAAATATACGTGTATTGCATGTGAAAGTACATATAATTGAACTTTTCTAGCATTGTTTTGTATCAGCATGTTATTTACGCATATTAATAACTGTTTCAATTTTGGGTCGGTCGGACCACTGTAAACACAAAGAAGTGGAAGCTAAACTAAAAATATTATAAGTTATTTTTTTCTCAGCGGGCACGGTAACAAGTCGCGCGTTCTGATTGGCTCTCAGTGCATTCATGAGCGCGTGGGCACATATTTTCCTATCTTTGACCACGGTCACATATTTTCCTATCTTTGACTACGGTCACATATCAACATATCCT
>JAODFW021014957.1:0-10011 GCA_027575235.2 Palythoa mutuki | reverse complement strand
ATTTACTGTACTGAATGCCGCCTCTCCGGTGTTGCTTTTTCCAAAATCGAATTTTGGGTACCGTGGCTGAAAATCAAATCGAATGTAACTTTTAAAACACTGAGCATCACTGTACGGTAGACATGACAAGTAGATTTACAGCGAATGTTGTGAATTCGGTGCGGCATTAGGCATTGAGAAGACAGTGTAGTGTAGTCCTTTTCGAATTCATACTAATTTACTGCTGTTTGAGTGTCTGCAGGTTTACGTAAATTAAGAGTTTAGGGTTAACTCCATTGTGTATATAATGATAAAAAATCTGAGCTTGAAGTTATAACAGTTTGCAGTTTGATACAATAAGTTTGCAGCTTCGACTACTTCCGGCTTGCTTATCATATATAAACCCCTTTGTGTAAAATGCATATCAGTTAATAAGTTTCTTTTGTATAGCTTATGGTCAGTTTATTAGTGTACAAATAAAGTACAGTAGAAATTCCTATGTTAATATCGTTCAATAACGAATGACTAGATATTGATTTACAATATGCAGCACTTGTAAAATGTTTCGATTGTCAAGCCGTACAAACGTATTTTGGTCGAGCAAGAAAGGTTAGAGGTATACATGTTTGCTTTAAGACTTCAAAACTTTAAAAACAAGGCTTGAAGCCTGGTTTACACTTGTAAAAAAGGAATAAAATACATAAAAGCACAAACACAAGCACAAGCACAAAAAAAACACACATACACAAACATAAACACAAGCACGAGCACAGACACATGACAAACCCAGTGTGAATATGTATGAAATTAGTACAAGCGCAACCACAAATACAGATACAAATAGGAACACAAGTACTAACACAAGCACAAGCACACGAAAAACCCAGTGTCAACATGCTTGAAATTAGCGCAAGCACAAGCACAAGAAAAGAAACATTTTCAACCACCCTTGCACATCCGCCGTTTTCTTAACTGTTGCCGTCACAAGTCGACTTTGCGCATGCGTATTTTCTGTTTCTTTGTGTTTATCTCACGCGTGTCAACATCCCTTCTTTATGATTGGTTTTCTGTTTATTCTGATATCAAACTTGTGAACCAGATTTCAAACAAAGTTAGGTAGCTCCTCTCTTTGAGATGCTATTCAACGAGAGTTATAAATCTTTTTTCTTAAACAACCAGTAGAAAACGTCTACTACCTTGCAGGCTGTGTTTGTTGAAACCCTATTTAATCTTCTTTAAAACTAACTTTCATAGGTTTGACAGTCTGAGACAAAAAAAAATGATGCCTCTGGTAGAAATCTTCGAACAAAATTTTGTTTGGTTTCCTTATTGTTCGGTAACTACTGAATAGAATGTATTACTTACAGAGTTAACAATAGAAACTATTTTTGAACATTTCTTTTATATTTTGAACTTATAATTGTGATTATATCGATAACCAGAATGCATTGCGGCTATTGGCTCTTTACTGGATTTCAGGGCTCATAAACTTACTTCTCAATAGTTTTATTGTTTACTACATATGACTAAAATATTTCGAGGATTCAGGATGCGGCTATTTACTGTGTCATACTGCTAACAAAACTATTTAAAAGCCCTCCTATTTACATATGATTTCAATTATTTATTGATTATGATACTTTCTAAGCATCCAAGATGCAATGCGGCGATTGACATTTTACTGTGTGCCATATATACATAGCTAACAAAATTTCTATGTTAAAGCCTTATTACTTACAGAATATGACTATGTTATTTTCAGGCATCCAGGATGCAATGCGGGTATTGGCACTTCACCGTGTGTCAAAGCTAAATTCTAACTAGCAAGATTTCTTTAATAAAATTTTTATGTAAATTCTGTTTAACTGGGCTTGCGTGATGCTAAATTATTGACCATGCTGCCATCATTAAGTAAAGTTGATTCTTTGTCAGTTTTAGTGCAGGTAATTTAAAATGCAACAAAACTGTCAGCTAATTATTTCCTGAGAGCTAACGTTTTAAAAAGAGCTCCAATCCATACCAAACCGCATTTTGTCCGCACATACTCGGTAAAAATGTTGCCAAAACACTTTTTGAAATTGTTCTCCTCACTTGAACGTTTGAAAACGCTGTTTTCGCTTGAACGTGTGGATGTAAAACGAATTGAAACTGAGCAGAGAACTTTCTATTTCAAATGGAACCGGCTTTGTAAGGGCGAGGGTTATAAGTAATTTGTTCCCTTGTGCGACCATATATTTCAAATGGTTTATATCGTGAAATTAGTTGTATGTGATTGAGATATTGCACTGATTACCTTAAATCTTTCTTTCACACAGCGCTATGCAGAAGAAATGCACCAAAAAAACTGGCTTTTGCGTCCACTCTATAAAAAACGCCAGTGAAAGGTATGCGAACAGAAATGTGATCTGTTGTATTCAGAAAAAACACACCACCATGGTAGTTGGTGTAATACTTTCTCTTAGAAGATGCTGGGCTTGTGATACTCTCCATGACTTTTCTGTTGTTAATATACGTAAAGTGACAGAGATGATCCGTGGTCCCATCGAAATAATACATTTGACTGTATATAAAGTAAACTCCAGGTACTGCTATTTCTATCACTCCTGATTTACTGTACTGAATGCCGCCTCTCCGGTGTTGCTTTTTCCAAAATCGAATTTTTGTTAACCTGGCTGAAAATCAAATAGAATACAACTTATAAAAAACTGATCATCTTTACACGACGGACATGACAAATAACGACTAAATTGTATAGCCTATTGGCAAAACATAGTGTATTTGAAACAAAAGATGAGATGATCCCTTTTCGTATTCATTATTACTGATGATTAAATGATTGAAGATTTACTTAATTTAGGACGGAATAAAACTATATGAATTATATGCCCGACATAAGTCATGCAATTATCATCACTACACAAGGCCAAATCGTCCAAAATATTGAATGTGGTTTTGTAAGTATCTACATCTGCGACTTTCTGAATAGAAAAAAACCGAAGAACATTTTATTTTGTTCGAACACACAAAAGTCAAATTTCAAAAAAACTGAAAGAATATTGAAATACTGAGCTTCCAGATCGAAAACCGAAAAAAAAAATGCGTTATCTCCAGATCTTAATCAAAAACAATAACAATAGCAAACGCCCAGACAAAAAAAATTCCACCAGAATCCGGCACGTTATCTTCGCAATCTTATTGGTAGAGCGAGGCAGTAGACCACCTGAGCAACCAATCAGAATGAGGGAGGTAAATACATTTGCAGTTCATACGTTTACCACTTGGCTCGCGGAAAGAAACGATTTCGAGAGGGCGTTCATTATTGCGTTTTAAAACCCTGTAGAGGATACTAAGTCGAAATAATAACAATCTACAGTCACTGACTCCAGCGGAAACACACAGTTTGACTATGCACATGTCACGTTTTTTCATAGTGTGTACAATAATAAAAATATCAATTGCGTGCAATGCAATTAGATCTGTTTACACCCACAGTTCTGAGTTAGTTCAATGAGGAAGAAACTATATCGAAATTGGCTAGATAATACATTTCAACAACGACTTGAACGCAAAGATACTAGTTATGGTCACATTCATTGTCGTGAATGCCCAAAAATGAATTTCATAATTCTCTAAATGGTTATTCATCTTCGCATTTTGAATGTGTATTTACCACTGTTTGAACTGCAATGCGCAAAGAAGGCAAGCGTGGCCTAGTGGTCAGAGCGCCGGACTTGAATGCGATTGACCCGGGTTCAAGTCCCGCTCTGACCATTAGTTGGGGATTTGTCTTCGGGTAAATCCTAGGGTCAAATCCACCACGCCTTGTAAATAGCCAACTGGTCTGCCTCCTGCCAGTTGGGATTCTTAGTGTGTTGCGTTTGTGACTGACACTCAAAAGCCCCTTTCGGGGAGTTGTCTTTATGTAATTATTTATTTATTTATTTATTAATGCGCGTAAGCATAAATCATGTAAACTGACTGTTTCTAGAAAAATCTAAAACCTAATGAAAAAATATATATAAAAATTGAAAAAAATAACAATTACAAAGTTAAATGTTTTGGCAAACACCGGGCAGGCAGCAGTCATAACCAGACGCGAGCACCATTCATCAACAACCTATTAACATTCATCACCCACGTATAAGCACTCACCAACCATCCACTCACCACCCATCTATTATTAATCGTCATCCCTCTATAAACACTTATCACCCTTTGAATCACTAAGCATCATTCACTTTACAGCATTAATTCGTTGTCCACCTAACAACCAATGTCATTCATCATTTGTCCCGCGCCTTTGCGATTTAATCATCTATCTTAAATCATTCATCATTCATCATCACCATTCACTACTTGCCTAACACCACGTGACTTAGTCACTGCTGTTACCATGCCACTAAAATCACTAGCAATTGCGCGTTCCCTTCCGACATCTGTTAAGGGCATGCGCGTATCTTCTCTACCAAAAGTTTGAAATCCGCTTGCAGTTTGTAGCGAAATTCGTGTTTATCTATCATTTTTTAACCGGAGATTTGAATATATATACATATCGTGTTGCCTCAATATTTACAAGCCATCTTCGCACATGTGTTAAACCTTCTTTCTATTTACACCGATAAGAAAAATACAAGATGCTGTTTTAACTGTTGCTTTCACGGAAAACAAATTGCTTAATTGACAGACGAGTCCATGAGCGGAATTTCCAATAAATAGCGGTCAGCGGTCTAGTTTGTAGGATAAAGCATAAAGGCGCCAAAATAGCTTCCATGACGATCCAAACGGAATTTATTCACAAACATTGGCCGCACAGAAATCCGGTCTCTGACATTAAGCAGAAAGACACCTCCGTGAAATTTTGTGTTGTATTTCCTGTCTTTGGGACTAACAACGCTCTCCAGCACCTTTTGACCGTTAATAAAGGTGTAATGGCCAAGAAGATTCACGTCGGCGTAGTAATACATCTGGCTGTAAATGAAATAGTAGCCGGCCTTCTGCACTTCAATAAAGCCCGTTTTCAGGTACTGTATGCGACCTGCGCGGTGTTTCAATCTCCAGCTAACAAAGTTGACGCCTATCAGAAACACAAGATATCACTGTTAATGTTACAATCTTCAACTGATATTAGTGTTTTGAAGTACATTTCCAGCACTGAGAAGCCTCACTGAGTGAGTACGGGTAAATGCTACATATTGCCAGCGTTAGACATTAGTTTCTTGCTGCCGAACTTTGCTTTGCTTTGATATACCGTAGTGAGATTAGTTAGTTGAACAGTTCTGGGCTGTTTTTCATTTTAGAAATACGTCATGTTCTACGTGTCTTCATAGCCTGGTGAAAACCGAGGCGAATGTTTGGAAGAATTCGAGAGCAGATCAGTGAGAACTCGAGATGCAGTCGAGAGTTTCCACCTGCTCGAGAATTCTCAGAAACTTTGCTGGGGTTTTCATCAGGCTATGGAAGAACGGAGATAATGTTTTATTTCTTTTATAAAATTATTATTTTCCGACATATTGAGTGTGTATAGTTTTATTTCTTTCTAAAACTGTCAATTCTCACAACTTGGCGAAAGCCAAACGTCATTCTCATGCATCAAAGCGCTATGAAAGTACACTTGTCGATTAATCAGAACGCATGTACTGTCTGAATTATTAAAAACAGTGCGCTTCAAATGGATGCAGTATTCTCTTGTATCAGTCTACTCAGCTGTTATAGTAGTTTATAATGTTTCAATACGCTGTTTTTGATTCAGTTGTGCTGTCCTTGAGACTTGAGACTTTTTTGTTTCGCCATTGTATTTTCTATTTGTCGAGCTATGCTGTAGTGATTCATCCTCACTGCGAAACCCATCCGAAGACGTGTAAAAACATTCAATCGAATTTTCGTTTTAAGTTTCAAAAGTAAATGAAAAAGCATGAAACTTAAATGTGTCATTTAGACGTTTTCGATCTACTTATCGCTTATTGTTTTAGGGAAGCTTTACGTACCGAGTTCGCTCGCACTGAGAAACCTATGTCATATGGACGTTTCACTGTAGACCCCCACCCCCCGTAGAAACGTCACAGTATGTTTATCGATATTATAATAGAACACTGAATGAGTAGATTATATGAATATATGCTCAAAGGTCTTCAATAAAGTTCCATTGAAATGACTTTGATAATGTTCGTTTGCATCTGATAGCTTCAACTTCTGTCCTTAAACTTTAGCAAAAAGCTAAATTCTCTTACGAGCCATCGGAGCCGGTGTTTACCTCCGGTTTCTGTAGTGTTAAGTGGATGAGAGTCATTTACTCCCCCTGGACGGGACACTAATCTATTGCAGGTTAGCCCCAAGCAAAAGCTGGTACTCATTTTTCCTACCTCGTAAGGATGGAAAGCTGAGTCAACTTTGGCGGAAAAGAAGATCACACAAATGTTCAACACTCGGCTAAGCCGGGGATCGAACCTAGGACCTTGTGGTTTAGAAGGCAGAGATCTTACCACTGTGCCAGCCACGCCGCTCTACCCTGAGTGAATTTTATTATACAAACGTGAAAAAGCAACAAAAAGAATAGAATGTATATCTAGGCGTTCTTAAACGTATGCAATTGCTTGATCAATAATTTTAAGTGCATCAGGAAGCTTGATTTTACTGTACTCCAGATAAATCAGAAATGTTAAAGTTTTTTTTTTACCAAACTATCGAAATTTTCCACTATGTATATACAGACAAACGTCACAGAAGCCAATCCCCACCCCCCACCCCTAAAATTCATATGACGTTTCTTGTGGGCAAATTCGATTTGTGACGCCTCCCTTATATCAGCATTAATCTGTTGAAGCTGTAGTTAATCTCGCTATGTGTGAGGTCGGATGGGACACGTGTTATGATATATGATATAATTATATGATATGATATATATATATATATATGATGTCATATACAGATACGAAATGGTATAACTGATAAGTTTTGTAGTTCTTGATAGATGTGCATCATTGAGCCATTTCAAAACAGCTATGTAAAGAAAACACAAAGAAAATTCACCAAAGAGGCAGCATTCTTAGTAATACAGGAGTGTGCTAACAATGCAGTAAAAACTAAATACATTATGCAAACGAAACCAGTTCATTGCACTGCATATACTCGTTGCTGGTTAAGTACTTCGTCCAAACCATGTTTTAAATTATCTACATCCTTAATAGGTGAGAAAGATAATTGAAGGCTTCCTGAAAGTTCGCTTTTGACGTCAACCTGTATTTCGTTTCGTTGTTTCCAGCTAATCACAACAGCACTAACTGTACTTTTGATGTACTCAACTTTTGATGCTCTCTAAACAGCAAATAGCATCACAGCTCCAAAAAAAGTCTTATGTGGCTGCATCCGGTATCTTTTATTACTAACACCACGAACAGAGATAGAGTCTCCTCTATTGAGTCGAAAAACGCCTGCTTGAAACTTAGTGTTGTACTTTCTGTTGGCATTCACGACACTGGAGAGACTTTCCATTACTTTGTCGTTGTTAATGTAGGTGTGGTGAATCATCTCTGGCGTCTCACCCTCTACGTAATACATTTGATTGTACACAAAGTAGTAACCAGATCTCTTGATTTCAATGAACCCCGTTGTATGGTACTGTATGCTACCTGCCCGGTGACTTCTCGCGTGATCTCTATCCCAGTTAGTAAACCGGAAGATTTTTCTCCCTAACGGAACATAATAACTTTATTAAGTTATAGTTCTGTTAGAAAAAGAGGTGTACACGACTAATGAACGAAAAAAAGCAGTCAAATACATGACACTAAGTGTCGATATATTTGGATTTTGACATTACGAGATGCGCCAACGCCGGTTACGACAAAAAATTTGCTTACGAAAAATGTTAAGACAAACTTTCTACGATGTATTGTTTTTGGTCCAACGATTTAATTCTTAAGTTTAAAGAAAACGCAAATAACATTCGAAGCAGTTCGAATGAAAAGACTCTTATTAAACACTACAAAAAATGACATTGTTTCTCCGTTATTCTTCGTAACAGTCGAGATGTTATTGTTACCTAAATTTCCAATGTAACCAATTTGAGCATTTTTAAGTAGCAATGGGTATGGCGAACATTTCACCGCGTGAAAGTTGAGATTCTAATTATGATTCTTGAACCAGAGACGGAGGGGTTGTTGTGACGTATGATGCTGCAATCGTGTTTGTCATAAAACCAATAATGAAATGTGTAAAAGTCCTGTGACACCACTGAATGACATAGAGCCCTGTGACACCATTGGATGACACATATTAAACCAATAGTGGAGTATGTAACAAGCGCTGTGACACCATTGGATGACATCGAATAAACCAGCAGAGAAGTGTGTAACACCCCTTGTGACACCAATGGATAATGCAGAATAAACCAGTTGTGACACCACTGGATGATACAGAATAACCAGTAGTGGAGTGTGTAACACCCCCTGTGACACCATTGGATGATATAGAATAAACCAGTTGTGACACCAATGGATAATGCAGAATAACCAGTAGTGAAGTGTGTAACACCTCCTGTGACACCATTGGATGATATAGAATAAACCAGTTGTGACACCAATGGATGATACAGAATAAACCAGTAGTGGAGTGTGTAACACCCACTGTGGCACCAATGGATGAGATAGAATAAACCAGTTGTAACACCATTGGATGATACAGAATAAACCAGTTGTGACACCAATGGATGATACAGAATAAACCAGTTGTGACACCATTGGATGATATAAAATAAACCAGTTGTGACACCATTGGATGATATAGAATAAAACAGTTGTCACACCAATGGATGATACAGAATAAACCAGTTGTGACACCAATGGATGATACAGAATAAACCAGTTGTGACACCAATGGATGATATAGAATAAACCAGTTGTCACACCATTGGATGATATAGAATAAACCAGTTGTCACACCAATGGATGATACAGAATAAACCAGTTGTGGCACCAATGGATGATACAGAATAAACCAGTTGTGACACCATTGGATGATACATACTAAACCAGTTGTGACACCATTGGATGATACAGTATAAACCAGTAGTGGAGTATGTAACACCCCTTGTGACATCAATGTATGACACAGAATTGTTACGAATCGGGAAAATGGTAACCGTTTTAAGAATTTTATAATGTTATCTGCCACAAAATCTAATTGTAATGAAACAGGCCACGTATGCTGTAACAAAACCAAAACCTTTAGAAAGGACTGTCAAGCTACCTGGATTCCTGATGGTGTTGCCATCACCAACCAAGTGGATACTTTCCGACATCTGAAACAAAAGTGTGTTTGAGTTTGGAAACAGGTTAAAATTAACAAGCTGTCGAACATACTGAAATTCAAATATAGCTGTGCTTATGTGTGGTGTCACTAGAAACATGTGCTTTACAAAAATCATGAGATAGAAAATCTTCACTAACCGTTGGCCCCGGGGGTCCCCTTGGACCTGTATTGAAAGGGAGTAAAAATATTAGAAAATAAGCATTAAAGCTTTAAAACATTGATCTTACATGAACATAAAACTATAACAGTAAAACCATGGAAACAAACTTTAATTTATTACTCCTACTTATACTTCCACTACTATAGTATCACCACCAACACCACCACTACTACTACAATGACAACGACTACTACTATGAACATTTTATAATAATAGGTGCTAAACAAATTTTTAAATTACAAGCTTTCATTAATATTATTTTTATTACTATTACTACTACTATTTCTACTAACGATACGGAACAATAGTGATATACTACTGTATCATAGTAGCTATACTGATTCTCATTGGAAAACGTTCCATACCTTGTTCCCCCTTTGGCCCTGTAAGACCTATGGGTCCTTGAGAACCATTCACACCCTGGGGTCCCCTCGCACCTGCATCGGAAAGTGGTACATCCTTGATCTAATACAGCTGTTATTGAAGATCATTACTAATACTGCTGCTACTACTGTTACTACTACTACTACTACTACTACTACTACTACTACTACTACTACTACTACTAC